>CAIGRF010021060.1:0-11116 GCA_903798235.1 Fraxinus ornus
TGGTAATCATCAAAGTGATGAAAAACCAAAAAGTAGCAAAAGGACCAACTACATCTTTTGGTCCAGATTTTTTAATTTATCTGTTAGAAAATGAACCTAGAACATTAATGATGCAATGTCTAGTCCAGAAACTCCATTCTGAAAAGAGGCTATCACTTTTGAAATTGATTCTATTATGTAGAATCATACCTGGGAGATGGGTGGATTTCCCACATGATAATAAACAGTTAGGTTGTAAATGAATTTTCAAAAGTAAATTAAAGACTGATGGATAAGTTGATAAATAAAAGGCCAGATTGGTAGCTAAAAGATTCAAACAAAAAGAAGACCTTGATTTTTTCGATACATACTCACTCGAGACAAGGATAACATCAATTAGAGTATTAATCGCAATCACATAATTTGGAAATCCATCAGATGGACGTCAAAATAGTTTTTTTTTTTAAATAGTGAGCTAGAAGAAAAAATTTACATGGAACAACCCGACGAGTTTATTGCTCTTGGATAGGAGAAAAATGTGTCTATGCTTGTTAAGTCGTTATACGGACTAAAGCAAGCACCAAAATAATGGCATGCAAAATTTGACAAAACTATGTTGTCAAATGGTTTTAAGATTAACTAGTGTGATAAATGTGTTTATAATAAAACCACACCTAATACATATGTAATCGTATGTCTATATGTTGATGACAGTAATTGTGATATCATAACAACTACCAAGAAAATATTGATAAAATATTTTGATATGAAAGATATGTTTATTGTAGATGTGATATTAAGAATTAAAATTCTTAAAATATCTGAGGGACTTGTACTATCAGAATCTCACTATATTGAGGCTGTACTTAATAAGTTTCATATATATAATGAAAGTCCAGTTAAAACTTTGGTAGACTTAAGTCTACATTTTGCCAAACATAAAGCCGAACTCGTATCTCAAGTACTCTCGGATAATAGGCAATTTAATGTATATTACAAACTGCACTCGTCCAGATATTACATATGCAGTAAACAAGATTAGCATTTACAAGTAACCTAATAATGATCATTGGAAGGCACTAGTAAGGGTTTTTAGATATCTACGATACACCTCAAATTTTGGGTTACATTATACTAGATATCCAGCTGTATTAGAAGGATATAGTGATGCTAATTGGATATCAGATACAAAAGACTCAAAATCCACTAGTAGGTATATTTTTGCCATTGATGGTGCGGCCGTATCTTGAAAATCCTCTAAACAAACACGTATAGCTCGATCCACGATGGAATCTGAGTTCATAGCTTTAGATAAAGTTGGAGATGAAGCAAAATGACTTCGTAATTTCTTAGAGGATATTCCATGTTGGCTTAAACATATGCTTGCAATTAGTATGCATTGTGATAGTCACTCTGCTATCGGTAGAGTATAAAGTAGTATGTATAATGGTAAGTTTCGACATATTCGTCGAAGACATAATATAATTAAGCAGTTGATCTCAAATGGTGTTATTTCCATAAATTATGTAAAAGTCTAAAAAAACCTCGTGGATCTACTTACTAAAGGCTTATCAAGAGATCAATTATACTATCTATCAAGGGGAATTGGCTTAAAACCTACTACATAAGAATCTTTGTAATGGTAACTTAACTTTACTGACTGGAGATCCAAAATCTTGGTTTAATGGGACAACTAAGTTATAAAGATTCAAAGAAGTACTTCAGAGTTAACTCCTACACATTCCTAAGATAAGAAAGTTTTAGGTTAAGTTATACTTTTAAACGGTTCCTATATCTTGGACTATCTAAGTGGGGGTATGGCGGTACTCTTAATAGAAGATCACATATACAAATGTGAAGTGTGGCCGCTTCTATGAGAATGTTTCAAAGGCTTGAATTTTCTAAAACACTTATGAAATCCAAGAGTTGTTTAGAGCCAAAATAAACCTAACAGTGAGAACGTCTTAAAAATGTTAGGAATGTTATTGTGTTGATACTAATGTCTTAGTTTACACCAACGGCTGACAGTTCAATATACCGCGTTCACTGATTAGCCAAGTAAATTCGATAGTATTTTACTTCTATATAAAGGTCCCCATATCTCGGATTTTATTCATTCCAAAATCAATCTAATTTTTCTCTCTTGCAAATTGTATTCCTTCATCCTAGCATTATTCCATATTTTGCATTTCGGTCTCGAAAGTTATTTTCGTGCATTTTAGTATTCCAATTTTAGAGAGATCAAAAACGTTAGTAGGTTCACCGGGTTTTGTAATTTGGAGTGCTACTATTACAAATTGAGGTCGTTGTATCTTGGAAAATGAGTGCCGGAATATCGTCAGCACCAGTGCGGAGCATTATCGTCTTAAAGAGAAAGAGTCAAACTTTTGCCTCGACCATTATCATTTTATTTCGTTCATTTTTGCAAGTCGTTATTCTACCCAAATTATTGCACGGTAATATCATTAGTCGCCAACAGTAAGTTCCACATGTTTAATTAAGGAAAATACACCATAACCAATAATGTTCAAACAACATTCCCTGTTTTACAACAATATTGATTAATACGAATCGCCCCCGTTTAACACCCATTAATTTCTCATTCTAATTTTCATTTTCATTGTTATTTTTCATTTCAACCACACATTCTCCTAATAAAATAATATTACACACAAATCAAAAAAATTTCATCACTTTTCCACCACACATTCTTACATCAATCACTATTCCAAAAGTTCTTTTCTACTCAAAATGGGTCAAACGGGCATATATGAATTCGAAACTCTTCATTCATTTATCCAAAATTTATACATTTGTTGGGCCTTTAATCAGAAAATGAATTTGGTGTATGTAAAGGGGCTTGTTAAAAACGAGATTAAGTCGGTACATCCGGTCCTTTTTTATAGTTTAAACTTTTAGATCAAATTGTTAACACTAAATACTTAATTTATTTTTCGTCATTTTTGCTTGATTCGTCACCGTGGGATATGTCATGTTAAAAGTTGATAAGCTAATGAATCTCATGAAATGTGTAGTTATATTGGATAAAAGTTGTAAATTCAATAAGTGCATTTAATAATAAAATTTAATCAGCTTTTTAGCAAACAAAAATTTTACCAAATTGCTACATCTATTGAAGGAGGTGATCTTAATAGCAAAATGGATATTAGTTGGCCAAACATAGGCGAAACAGTATACAAATCGTTTACACATACTCCTGCTAAAACACGTCTGGGAAATTCAATGCGACGGCGGGATTATAATTAAAAGTTCGTTAGGGTAGAGGTCGTTGCACCGCTCTCTTTACTATACCCTACCCTACCCACCCACGACAGTTCATTTCTTTATATTATTATACCAATTCGTATCCAATTCTGCAAGAAACCCTGTCTCTTTCTGATTCCATGCAAGATTCTACAAATTAAGCACGAAATTTTTTTCTTTTTCAAGCCAAATTATTGAATCCCCCTTATAGTTTAAACTACATTTACTATCACATTTTGCATTCTTTAGCCAGTTAAAGCCCGGCCGGATTCATTTTTAATCGAAATTCTTCCTTGTTTAGTTTGTAGAGATTTTTTCTAGTGTTGGGTTGTGTTCAAATTCTGTCACAAGCAATGGGGAATGAGCAGAAGGCGAATCCTGAAACAGGAAAGATATCGCTCGAGGCTAATCTTGAAAGGAAAGGGAAAGGGAATAATCTCCCCAACTTTCTCCTTTCTGTTAACCTCAAATATGTGAAACTTGGTTACCATTACTTAATCTCACATGTTATGTATCTTTTGTTAGTCCCTCTACTTGGGATAGTTTCTGCACATTTTTCGACTTTTTCTGTTGAAGATTTAGTCCTCCTAGGGAACCAGCTGAAATTCAATCTTGTCACTGTAGTAGTGTGTTCTGTTCTAATGGTTTTCTTGGGCGCACTTTATTTCATGTCAAGGCCGAGGAACGTCTACTTGGTGGATTTCGCGTGTTACAAGCCTAAACCAGAGGTCATGTGCAGTAAAGAAATTTTCATGGAGAGATCAAGACAGGCCGGAATATTTACCGAAGAAAATTTGGCTTTTCAGATGAAAGTTTTGGAACGATCGGGAATAGGACAGAAGTCATATATCCCAGAATCCATTTTACGTGTCCCTGCAAATCTTTGTATGGCTGAAGCTCGAAGGGAGGCTGAAATGGTTATGTTTGGTGCAATTGATGATCTTTTTGCTAAGACAGGGGTAAAGGCTAAGGATATTGGGATTCTTGTGGTGAACTGCAGTTTGTTTAATCCAACTCCATCACTTTCTTCTATGATAGTGAATCATTACAAGCTTAGGGACAATATTTTGAGCTATAATCTTGGTGGGATGGGGTGCAGTGCTGGATTGATTTCTATTGATCTTGCCAAACAACTTCTACAGGTTTTTTTTTCTGTTTTTTTTTTAATTTACGACATGTTTGATATGCAGTATTAGATGTGATTGAACCTCAATTTATCTTTAGGATACATTGGAGTGTAACAATCTAAAGGTTTCGTCTTTGGACGAAATATAGTTAATTTTCTTTAATATGCTCGATATATTGTATTGGACCAACAATATTGTCAACAAGATTTCTTAGTTTTTTCTCTTCCTCTGTGTATGTAATAGGTGCATCCCAACTCCTATGCACTCGTAGTGAGCACGGAGAACATTACACTCAACTGGTATTTTGGCAACAATCGATCAATGCTCATCACAAATTGCCTATTCCGGATGGGTGGTGCGGCCATCCTCCTCTCCAACAAGTCATCTGATCGTCGAAGTGCAAAATATAAGTTAGTCCACACCGTTCGCACGCACAAAGGTGCAGAAGAAAAAAGGTATGGCTGCATATTCCAAGAAGAAGACGATACAAAACAAGTAGGGGTGGCATTGTCCAAAGATCTAATGGCAGTTGCAGGAGAGGCCTTAAAAACAAACATCACAACCTTAGGACCATTAGTCCTTCCCATGTCGGAACAACTATTGTTTTTCATAGCCGTAGTGGCTCGGAAAGTGTTGAAAATGAAGATTAGGCTGTACACACCAGATTTTAAGCTCGCATTCGAGCATTTTTGCATTCATGCAGGAGGAAAAGCGGTGTTGGATGAACTGGAGAAGAATCTCGAACTGTCCGAGTGGCATGTGGAGCCATCAAGAATGACACTTTATAGGTTTGGAAATACTTCTAGCAGTTCATTGTGGTATGAATTGGCCTATTCAGAGGCCAAAGGGAGGATTAGACGAGGAGATAGAACATGGCAAATTGCATTCGGATCAGGGTTTAAATGTAACAGTGCAGTGTGGCGTGCATTGAGGACCGTTGATCCGAGTAAGGAGAAGAATCCTTGGATGGATGAAATTAATGATTTCCCAGTTGAGGTTCCAAGGGTGGCAGCCATCAATTCTTGAGTAAAATTGTTCATGTTTTCTTTAAGAAGGGATGATTAATTAAATGTGTTTTATACAAGAATAAATCTAAGTGTACAATATTGGTTCACAATTATGTGTTGTCAAAATCCTATCATGTGATATAAAAAACAGTTTTTAAAATTAGATGGGTATGATGATGCCAAGCAGGATGTTGTCAATTAATGTTGTCAACCAATATTGTATATGTAACATGGTCCTTTACACAATAAATCAATATTTATAGTTATTTATATTAGTCCTCGAATTTACTAAAGAAATATATAATGAAATTCATTTGAAATCGTATTTGAAAAGTATTGATGAGGGTTTCAAAAAGGTCCAATAATTAGGGATACCAACGGTTGGGTCGGGTCAGGTCGAGGTTAGCGCAATCATTCCCATCCCCTTCACTATTTAGCGCAATCATATGATAGACCAGTTATAGATTGGGCGATAGCCAAGCATATCTTATTTTTTTTTTCGCTAATTTTTTTCCATTTTGATCTCAACATTGGTTTTTTCTTTTCTTAGTGTATAGTATATGTTCAATTATTCCTTCTATTATAATTCTTGAACAAAAATACAATAAACCTCCACTTGTTCAAAATTATATGGATCACATTGCAAACTAACAACAATTACGTGTAATGATTAGATATCTTTCGATTTGAATCTAACTATAGTGTATTTCTCACAAAGTATCATCAAAATTCCAAGTAGTATGATAATTTTGAACCAATTATTCCTTGTGATGATACCGGTGAAAACACAAACACAATTATCATATTTTTTACAAGTTTCTCATATTCGCTTAGCGCTTTTATATTGGCCTTGCACTTGTCCTTTAAATTGAACTTTTAAGTGAAAAACCTCAACTCTCTATTGAGGCGGCATGTCCTTGAAGTTCATCTAGGTTAAGTTCATTGAGAGGTTAAAGCTAAACCCTCCTTTAAGTAACAATTAACATTATTTGCTTAGGATAGGATTTTTGTGGAAATAATAATCGTGAAACTATCCACTTATCGAATGACTTGTTGTTATCCTTTGAACCTGTGAATTATTGTTTTAGTAACAAGTAGGGTTGTCGTTATTGGTGGATTTTTTTTTTAGTTTAGGAGTTTCAACCCCATCCTACTCGATATTGATATTAATCAATCTCTGTTAAGGATCCGCCAAATTCTCATTTGACGTGGTTTAGGAAATTATTCCATTGCTGATTAATCTCCTTACGTAGTCATGTCCTAGACTCATATGTCTAAACTTCTAGTTGTATACCTCATTGTATGCATTTGTTAATATGACTTGACTATCATATAAGATAAATATCGAAGATGTGCTCTTGGGTCCCAAAGGCATCTTATATAGACGATTCTTATGCCACTCAACTTCTTTCCTAGTGTCAGCTAATGCCATGAATTCAGATTTCACGGTTGAATGTGTTGTACACATTTGTTTTCTAGACTTTCAAGAAACAAAAACTCTACCAAGAGTGAACACCCAACCCAAAGTAGATTTACTTTCATCAGTGCTAGATATCCAACTAGCATTAATAAATTCTTCTAATATAGTCAGAAATTTGAAATATTATAGACTTTGGTTTTTGGTTTTCTTTAAATAACTAAGAACTTTAGCAATGGCCTTCGAATTTTCCTTGCTCGGATTACTAGTAAACCTAATAAGTTTACTAATTACAAATGTTATATCCGATTTTATGCATTGAACTGCATACATAAGAATACCTATAGCACTTGCATATTCTGATTGAGCAATAACTCTTCCATCATTCTTTATAAGTTTGGAACTCGGATTAGGAAGGGTGCTAAACTCTTTCATATTCAAGTGCCTGAACTTATTTTCACATTCTATATATAATATGATTGACTCAACTAACAGCCTCCACTAGTTTCTGTAACTTTTATATCCAATATGGTATCTACTTGTACAAGATTCTTCATTTTGATTGTGAGAAATAGAAACGTCTTTATTTATTTTATTATATGATTACTTATAATCAACATGTCATTGACATATAAACAATTAAATACAACATTTATATGCTTTATTCGTATTATATGAAATGATATCACCTTTTAGCAATCTTTTCATAGTTCTAGCACCTATATGACATAATCTAGGGTGCCATAATGTAAAAGAATCAATCAAGTAAAATAAACTTTATTTTTATTCATATTATCAACAATACACAATTTGACTATTCTTTCACAAGAATAGCTTTCCCAACAAATTTCTCATTTCGAGATAGTACAAGTTTTTCGAATTCATAAACACTTTTAATGCTTGGTTTTTCTAAAATATCTCCACTAAGTTCATACTTATGTTGGGACATGTAGTACATTGGTTAGGGTAACGATTTTTCTAGGAAGTGAAGATGATATCCATATTTCCTTTTCCAACCACTTTAGACTGACCTTCATTACCCATTTGTATCTTGTTCTCCATTTTATTCGTGATAAGTTTTGAAAAGTGCATGAATAGTTGCACATGTATCATACCACCAACCAGAAACTTTGCCATTGATAGCATTGATTTCGTTCATGGTAGTCACAATGTTATTTTCATCAATAGAGTTTACTTTGCCCTCTTTCTTGTAGGCCTCGGCAAAAAAAAAACTACAAACCGACCAAACCAATCAAATCGAACCGGCTTGGGTCGGTTTGACACAAGTAATTGGTTTGGTTTGTTTGTTTGTTTTTTTTTTTTTTAAATAAAACCACAATGGGTCAGTTCAGCCGTGGTTAGAAATCTCAAACTGCTCGTTAACCAAATTGACCCAATCCACTATACATGTTTACCTTTTTTTAAAGAAAAATATTAATCAAAAGATAAGCCCTAATTTCATAACTATATCTCGATTCTCTCCAATATATAATGTTGCCAATAAGTAATAGCATTGAGAATTTCTTTTCACGAGCTCATTGTGTTATACCTAGCATTTTTTCTACATGGCAATTAGGCTACCTAATGCATAGAAAAACAACAAAATTCTTAAGTTTCTATTGATATGTCTCTATTAACCCGATTTTATTCGTTAGTCAATAGTTCTTATAATATAAAATTATTTAATTATTTTAGTTCTTGGAATCTAAGAGGGCTCAAAACTCAGACAAATTTGTTAAAAAATTTCAGTTTGGACTAAATTCAAACCGACTAACCGAACCAAACCGATTTGATTTTGGTCGATTTGGTTTAATAGCTAGAGTGGGTTGGTTTGTGTTGAAATTCACCCAAATCGATTAATTTGGTTTTGTTTTCGGGTTAGAGTCGAAACCAATCCAAACCAGACCTCGCCTAGGCCTACTTTCTTGTTTTGTTTTCGATGCCGACAATCTTTAGCATAATGCTCGGGGTTTTACACTTACAAAACAATTTTCCTTGGGCTTCTTCATGGACCTTTTGTAGTTCTTTTTAGAAGATTTTCTCTTGTTTGGTTTGTTGGATGGCTCTGTCTTTTCCATGGCATTGGCCTTTGAAGTGTCTTTATAAGAATCTTTACTCTTGTCTCTTGTCCTTGATTCCTTCTCAATCCAAAGATGTTTCTAAATTTGTTCCAAAGAGTGATTTTTTGAGCTATGAAAAATCTTCTTTCGATATCCTTTCCACTATCCTGGGAGTTTTGCAATGATTGCCCCCACTTGAAAATATTTTGAAAGTTCAATTTCGACTATCTTTAATTTGTTGACAAGCACTCGCAACTCATGTACATGGAGAAGTAGGGGAAATTCTCAAGAATTTAAAATCGACATACCTTGATATTAAGAATTTCTTTGTACCTTGTCTCACCTTTATATTTTTTTTCTCCAATGCATCCCAAATTTCTTTCAACGAAGTGATGTTAGTGTAGAGATTATATAACTGGTCGGATAGTACATTTAGGATATGACCGCGACAAATCAGTTCATCCTTTTGGCGCTTTTGCCTTTCTGCTCTTATAGCATCATATCTTCGTCCGTTGGTTCCGAAAGTGGTGTCAAATCAGGATAAAAAATTTAGAAAATCTTCAATGACATAAGAAGGAACTTCATTTTGTTTTGTCACCGGGTAAAGTTCGTTCCATCAAATCGATCCAATCGAATAAGGTATTAATTAAAAAATTTGATGATAGCCATGGTTGTCTCGTTCTCCATGAAAATATTGTATAAGATTGTTGTAAAAATAAGAAAATGGAGAAAGAGATAACAAAGATAATAGCGAGAACATTGAAAATGAAGTAATAGGTTTGAACACATAATCGATGTCCTCTAATGATATTTGTCCCTCTAGAATTATTTGAGTGCATAAAGGGTTCACCAACAAATGATTTATAAGATTATAATAAGCCTTCAAGAAGAAAGCACTTTAAAACTTGTGATTCTCTTCCGTGAATTTGAGGAACACTAGGAAATTTGTTTGTGAAAGAGACTTGAATTGAGAATGCTTTTTATTGTTCTTTTATATTGTTAAAACCATTTAGATTATGGAAAACTATCACCAATTTATAATTTTCCAAACATCACCATGAAATAGTGCCAATCATCGGTAAAAAGGTTGAATTTCTCATTGAAAAGTCACCAAAAATAAAAATTGGAAAAAAACCTAACGACTAGTTTTGATAGCCTGAGCAATCGCACAGTTACAAACTGGGCTATAGCCAGTACAAATCAAAAACCATCCGCATCACCATTAAAGCAACGGATGACAGCCCTGTTATAGATTGAGAGATAGCCTAGGCTTATTTTGCTTTCGTCAATTTTCTTCTATTTTGATCTCAACGTTGGTTTTTATTCTTTTTCTCAGTGTACAATACATGTCTAATTTTTCCTTCCATTATAATTCTAGAACAAAATTACAATAACAAGTAGTACTAATAGTGTTGTATGTTGAGTGCTCATAACCATAAATTGAAGCTTCATATTTTAAGAATTTGATTTTTTTTAAGTGAAACACCATCAAAATTTTAGCGATATTTTTAGGTGTCCGCCTAGACTTCATAGGAAGCTCTAAATACCTCGACTCTACGTCATAGATTAAGACCTTGCTTGGTAGCAATTAAAGTTGAATTAATTGGAAAAATCAGAAGTTGGGTGTTCGAATATTAATTCTTTATTCTATACCATCTGACTTTCTTTTTACACAAAATTACAGCATCATAATTCATTGTAAATGACAATACCCAATTTGCCCTTGTCGTCATTCATTTCCCTCATCTACTCCCAAATTTCCTCACTCACTCAAACGTTTTCTTCACATCAACTAGCAATAAGGGCTCAATTGACTTTTTGGAAATATTAAAAGGCATGCCCAACTTAAAAATTGGCAAACAAGTAGCTTTAAGTCAAACATGGTGGGGCCGGTGATTTGACACAAAAATCAATTTTTTCTAGCAAACTTTTTTCCAGAAAGGCTGTTAGAATTAGGATGTGACTCGAATTTCTTTGTTGAAGTGTTTGAACAATTCAAATTGAAGTGCACATCATGAAGAATTCAAATTTGGAATGCTATTAAAATCCTATGTCAAGTTTTGAAGATCAAATTTCAATGATAATTAGGAGTTTGACTTGAAGGAGGACTTTTGGATGGCAAAAGACACTTTTTGGAGCATTAACCCAAGCGACGGACGCCAAGGCGCTACAATAGAATTTTGGGCAGAACTCGAGCGCCTAGGCGCCGGGTCGGGCTGGGTCGGGCCCGCAGCATGTTTTTCGATCCGAATGTGTTTTTTT
>CAIGRF010021060.1:21063-41170 GCA_903798235.1 Fraxinus ornus
CATGCCGTAAAAAATGACTTTTTACGGCATGCAAAAAATGTGTGCCGTAAATAATCAATTGCATAAAGTATTTACGGCGTACATTCTTTGCAAACCGTAAAAAGTCTCTTTTTACGGCGTGCATTTAATGCATGCCGTAAAAAACCCTTTTTTTCATTATTTACGGCGTGCACAAATGCACGCCATAAAAAACTCATTTTTCATTATTTATGGAAAAATCCATTTTTCACTATTTACGGTGTGCATTTGTGCAAACCGTAAAAACCTCTTTTTTCGTTATTTACGGCATGCACAAATGCATGCCGTAAAAAAGTCGTAAAAATTATTATTTTTCTTTTTTTATCATTACTATTTACCCTAATTGATTTCCTTTTATTTTCCATTTCTTTCGTGTTTCTTCACGTTTTCTTTCTTCCTCCTTGCATTTCTTCTTCCTTCTGGCCTTTACTGCTTAGTTTGGTACCGTCGTGCATTTTGCAATTATCAAATTTGTTGTCTGCACTCACTATTCTCTACACTCCAATTGTGCCGGATTGCTGTGCAGCTGAACACCGTAAATATAATACCCACACCAGAAAAGCCTATAAAGATTTGATAGGTACTACTCATACCAACAATGTGCACTTTCTTTTAAGGAAGTCCATCATTAGAAACTCCACAGTTAAGCGTGCTTGGCTTGGAGAAATTCCATGATGGGTGACCCCCTGAGAAGTTTTCTCGGGGAGCGTGTGAGTGAGGACAAAGATGTTGAAAAGATCTATATTGGTACAGTAGGGACAGTACGTCGTCGATCTAACGGTTGGGACAACCCGTAAGTGGGACCCGGGTCGTTACAGTTAAACTCATTTACAGCATGCATTTTAGCACGCCGTAAAAAGGTACACCACTTTTTACGGATGCATAGACGGCGTATTTTGCATGCCGTAAAAGGTAAACCACTTTTTTACGGCATGGCTTTATATGGCATGCGGCCGCATGCCGTAAAGAGGTTTTTACGGCATGCGATGCATGCCGTAAAAAATACATTTTGTTGTAGTGATTGTAAGGTTCAATAGAGGATATAGATATACATCTAAGCTTTATATGGTTTCAATAAATGTTCTAGCACTTGTTAATGCATTTATCATGTTTGTATCTTTCATCGAGAGATAGAATGGTCACATGAGATGAATAGATTTGATCGTTATTGAGAGAGGCTTTCAATTAATTTAAAAATATTGACCAACACTCTATTCAGGATTATATTACTTGACCACGATCACATGCACTTGTGGGTTTTCATAGGAGCAAAAGCCCCACAATTTTTGTCACCGATGATCATATGAAAAATAGTTCATGTTAGCTATAAGATAAAAACATCATTTAGAAAGACACCTTAAAGCTATTAGGCCAATTGTCCATTGTCCAAATAATGTGCAAAGAAAGAAAAGGCATCCCAACTCCGCTTAGCATTTATCTGATCGTTCAAAGAAGCACTAACCCCTAATTATAGCATTGAAACCATATAAAGTAGGGATGGAACACACTATGAGGAGCAAATATAATTGTTTTGTCAATGGAGAAATAAGCAAGTGTATTACATTTCGGCACATGGAAAGCAAGCCATCATATTAAGTATTTGCATGATATTCCCGCAATTATAATTAGAATTTGCAATATTAACAAGCCGTATTACTCAGCATAGTACTATAGGTAAAGCACATGGTTCTAAATATGAATTAGCTAAAACAAGTTTATTTATGTAATGAGTACATCTCTTGTTAAGTGAGATTGGTTTTTGCTACAAGTAAATCAAACTTTACCCAATGTACAAGATAACCGAATTGTCAATTTGAAGTTATTCCTACATCACGAGAGAAATTTTTTTATTGAGTTCATATAACCTAGTGCACACTAGAGAATTTGAAATACATTTATAAATTCAAGGCAATGTTGTCAATCAACAATCATTTCCAAACAAATAAGCAGAGAACAAAAAAGATATAAGTAAACATACCTTCATGATGTCAATAAATTTATCGTCTCACAAAACCTTAAATGCTAGATAAATTTCTCACATGAAGCTTTGAAGGGATCAATCTATCACGATAATAGATTTCTTTATCCACAGCTTTCATGATGTCACTAGCCCAATATATAGCATGTAAACCATCTCGAATCTCTTATCAACTCTCAGTAGATGCATCATTTGTACTCAAATTTACATAGGGAAGGAAAAAATGTAGATAGTCATTAAAAAAATAAAATAGAAAAAATTACAAAAAATACATATAAAGAATGTTTTATTTACTAATGTGACTATCGTCATTATCCTCTTTACCGTTTAGAAATTTCTCATCTTTATTGCAATATTCATTCAATGTATTATCTTCATCTTCAGAAGAATGATAGGTCACTTCATTTGTATTTTTATTTAGTGATTCCACCTCTATTTGGAGTGCTATATTTTTAATAATATGTGGAGCAACATCTCCTCTATGACATACTTGAGTGTCAAGATCTTCTTCCTGTATTGGCCAAACAATATCTAATTATTCGTTTTCTTGGAATACTTCTTGCTCACTATCACCATCATCTTTTTTCAGGAATGTCACGTATGCCTCCTCTATGTTGTACTTTTTGCACTACCTTCCATTGTCGACCTAACATTAGATCATCCATATAAAATACATGTTGTGCTTGCATGCCAAGTATATAGGAATCATACATGCACCATTTGTTATTCATGTTGATAGAAGTGATGGTAATCTATGACAGTTATTTTTTGCTATTATCATAGCAATTACACTAGAACAAAGTGATCAAAATGTATATAAACTCAATAACGTCGTACGGTACACCAAAAAAGTCAATGTTCTCATCTCTAGGCACCATCACTCCACTATTTTGTGTTGTACGATAATCATCTAGATCTTATGAGCAATCGTACCCCATTAACAATACAACCTGAATAGAAAAAAATTCTAGAATCCAGTTTACATGTTAATGCATACAATTTTTTGCTTACAACTGAATCTTTTTTATTATATAATCTCGTTATCTATACCAATAAAAACATAATCAATATAACTTTAGATATGAATGTTATCTTGCACTAATAAATAAATAACAACCTACATGTGAAGAAAACCATCCAAGATACAAATCTTCTTGCTTTTGTTCCAAATTGTTAGATTTTGTTGTTGTAACAGCTCCATGTGCTCACAACAAATGGAACATGCAATTAAATACTACAACACATTAGTAATTAATAGTAAAATAATTTAAAGTTGAATAAGAAATTACTCTAAATATTATCGGACTTCATCGCAATTATTTAGGACATACCAATGAGCTCTATCAATTTCCTGTTTCGAAAGTAACTTTGGTTCTGCATGACCTAATAGTCAAGTATTTTGAGAAAATATTGACAAGGTTGTAGTTGGATTCCCACCGTCATCATTGCGTTCAAGTCGATTAAATCTTGTTTCAATTTCATTGAGATACATTGAGTGAAAATTCATATACTCATTAACAATATACGATTATGCAATTGATTCTTTAGGTGATAATTATTATTTCAAACAGAGATCAATTACTATAGTTGACGCACAAGGAGAAATAGACATTTACTATGAGAATTGTTACAATGAGAAGAAAGGGTGGATAAACGATAAAGCACGAACAAAATATGTACGTATTTAACCATTATATATATACACCCTCTTCTCCCTTTAATTAGATGCAGGAGAGGAAGCTTCAAATTAAAGAACAACATGTTCTATAGGGATTTGAAGTCCCCACGGAACTTGAGATAATGCAGGAGGTTTTAGAAAAAGGTAGAGGTTACATTAGAGGACTTGGACATGGTCCAAAACCTACCTCAAGCTACTCTGTTCATTTGATATCTGTTATAGAAGCAAGAGCAAGAACTATTGGATATGTGTGCCAGGCTTTCTCAATTTGAGACACTAATGCATAAGTTCGTATCGAATCAAGTTGGCACGTCTCCACAACAATATGAACCAGCTACAATGTTCATTATGCCACCGCCTAATGATAATCTATGAATTATGATTTGTTTATTTATTTGCTTTAAGTGTTGAGACATCTATTTTCCTTTATGGATTGGTTTGGCTTAGTAGTTTTTTTTTTGTAAGTTATTATGTGATTAAAAGTTTAACCGTCTAATGATTTTTTTTTTTCTCAAGATAATTCTAAAAATTTTACAAAACTTTTATTTTAAAAATTTCCTCATGGTAAAAAACAATTAAAGTTTAAAAAAAAAATTATATTACATATTAAATTTTAGCCTAAGAAACAAACACTAGTTGTAAAAAATAAAAGAACGTTGCAAAAAGAAGTTAAGACAACAAGCAAATAGTGTTGCAAAATATAATAAACGCAACGAACGAGATACGTCACAAAAGCTCAACAACAACATACATTTGAGGACTTTTGCAGCATGCATTGCACATTGTCATATCCTACTACTCTACGACAATATTGAAACCTACAATATACAGGTGAACGTTGTAAAAAGACTATTGCAACTTTTTTTTGTCCTTTGCAAAAAAATCGTTTTTCTTGTAGCGATTTTTTCCTCCAACTATTGAATTTTTAGCAACAAATATTTATTGTCACAAAAAGTAGACCCTATTGCATCACAAACACTTTGTTGTAAGAAATAAAAGTTTGTCGCTATAAGTTTTCCATCAAAAATATTTTGGCCCCTTGTTTCACTCATATTTTTGGCGACATTCTTTATTATTTGTCGCAATTTCACGATAGCTTTTTATCTCGCCTTATATTTTTTGGTACTTATTTTTTTTCAACACAATTTTCGCGTCAAACTTTAAATATGTATCGCGTTAAATCACTTATTGCGACAACTTTTGTATGTTGTGAAATCACAATTTTGTTGTAGTGTTATGTGGATTGCTATTAGAAGCAAGACATATGGACAGTTGTAGAAAATGTACTATGTCTAGCTTACGAAAATCACCAAAAGTATGCTTTGAGCTAAAAAAAAAAAGATAGAATTTCTAGAATACAACTTTAGTTTTTCTCTTGATTTAATAATAAAAAAAAAGAATCTATTAAACTTCATCTCTTCCTAATCACCATTCTGATAGCACGAGAACAATTAACCAAGAGAGGTGTGAATTGGTTATTAAAACAATAAAACTTTTTCGAAGAATTAATATAAATTTAACCAAGTAAAGACTAAATAGATAAATTCAAATAATAAACACAAATGTAAATGCAATAACTAAAAGAGAGATGATATAAATGATATAATCATGGAGATTCAATCCAAATCAATGATCTACGTCCTCCGTTACCAAGCTCTCCGACATGAACAATGCCTTTTCGCTATGTTGATTGGCCTATGGTGCAATCCAACATTTACAATACTTCTGGTGACTTACAAACAAGGAGTATTGATTCTTATATAATGTTGAGCTCTATGAGACCTCAACACAACCCACAAATTGAGAAGGAAATTGATTTTACAATTTGAAACTTCTCTCTTAATAAATGATGAGATCAAATTAAGTACTAAGAGAGAAAATAGGCTAACACTTTAATGAATAGCAATGAATGAAACACAAGTGTTAGGTAAGAAAAAAACTTTAATGAGTAGAATGATTTTTAAAAGTTAATTCAATCAGAAGTTTTTCAAAGTAAATAATTTGATAAAGATAAATCAATATAGCTTTGCTCAATAATCTCTCACATAAATGCTCTTAAAAATGTTATACTGAGTTGTAGAGTGAAGTGATATTTATAGTACTTAAAACGTCAAAATTTCTGACCAACCGCCCATTCAGACACCACATACTGAATCGGACAGCCAAACTAGCTGTTGTGCATCAGAATTTAGAACGGGGACGAACTGGATGTCCGCTAGCCCAACCATACATTAGTTTGGACAAATTTTTCCCAGATTTTTCTTTCTTGATTATTTTGAAAAATGTAGGCTTTTGAAGGAGCTTTTCACTTAATTTTTCAAGATAAGTGATACTTATAAAAAGTTTAAAAATCAAATGGAAATTTTTATCTTTCGAAAAATAATTTTTATTCAAGTGTTTATGATGAGGTAATTTTTCTCATGTATAAAAATTCATTTTTCGAGCTTTTAATGATTCATTGCTAAAAATTAAAGTATTTTATCTCTACATATGAATTTAAAGCATCTAAGTCTAATATCTTTAATGAAAACTAGATTTGACGTGAATACTTGTTTTGTTCTTATCTTTGATTGATTTGACGTGAATGCTCCGCTTCCACATCGATTTCTTTGATCGTAAATTGCGAGTCTTTTGGTTGAGATCCTTTTGTCTCCAATTGATCAACTTGACCACAATAACTATGAAGACTTCAATTCAATTATTAGAGATAAAACAATTTTTTTGTTATAATCAAAACATACGATCAACCATAGGTCAACAATTTCCCTTTTTGATTATGACAAACAAGATAATTTGTAGGATAATATTGAACAATTGATATCATATTGAAAAAGGAATATACGTTATATGTAATTCATATTTTCCCTATCTTTTACAAATCAATAATCATACATTCAAGGCATATAAATGATTTTCTCTCTTTCCCCCTTTTTCATATACTCCAAGCATATTATATTTCTAATCAAAGCACGCATAATCATTTCACTCTATTTTCTCTTTTTGGCATAAACAAAAGCATGAAAGTGGGGATCCAAGTACACAAGAAAAAAGATAGATAAAAAAATAACCATAGGTACAAGTGATGTCCAGGAAATAGCATTGAAAATACCACATGGTATCCAAAACATAACACCAACAGTCATAAGAAAATAAGCTAGATGAAGCAAGAGTGTATCCAATAAATAAAAACATAAAGAAATATCATTTATATGCCTTGGAGGAGGTGGTGGAGGAAAGTGGGCATAGAAATGAGCGTAGAAAGCATTTTGCTGAGTTTGCATCTTCTCCTGTTGCGTTTGAATGGCATCTTGTTGGGCATGTATAGCCTGTGGAACTTACAACTACTGAAGCATTCCACCAAGGCCATCAACAGATGATGTAAGGGAATCAATGTGGTCGTTTAGAAGATTGCAGTGATCGTTGGTAAATGTAAAGCCTCCGCTCGAAGAATGAGGAACACCATAGGCTGAAATATGATGAGGGGGTTTCGAAACTTGCAGTACATCATCATCCACATTGCCCTCGAATGGTAGAGTCGATGGACTCGAGGTGGTGTGCTACCCACTGACCATGCTCTTTTACTATCTTCATCCACTTAAAGGTTTGGATATTGATGGTGTCGGTAGGGCAAAATTTAACAAAAGTCTCATCGTTTAATGGAGTATCAAAATGTTTCAAAAATTTCGTAAGAAGCATTCCATAAGGTAAAGTTTTAACATGACATGTGGAATGAACAAGTTTCATGAGACCAAATGCAATAGTCGAAAGATCTAATTTCCGCTCGACAAGAAAGGAATTGAGAATGAAAAGATTAAAATTGTTTACTTTACCTCGATTACCCTTTCGAGGAAGAATGACATGTGCCATGATGTTTTGTAAAACTTTACATGAAAGAGTTAATTGGTTTTCACTAAGTTTTGTGATATTTTCAATATTCTTATCGGTGACCCGACGACATGTTTCGGTAGGGTCATACCCTTCTAATGTGGGATGAGTTTTATGAAGAAAAATTTGAGTATCACACATCTCAACCTCGAGAATGTCACAGATGAGAGTTTTGTTGATGGTAATACGAACATTTATAAGTAAACAAGAAATCTCATCCGAACGAGGAGCAATAACCATGTTTTTATAAAATTCTTTTATAAGACATGGATAGGCATGTTCCTCTACTGTATCAATAGGCATCCAACATATTTTCAAAACAATCTTCTATATGAAATGCGGTGCTTCAATAGTTAAGTCGGCAAAATCAAGATTTTTACCTATTAAAATTGGATATTTATCAAAAGGGTTGGCTAACACCTCGGTTCCATGTCAAATTCTTCATCGGATGAAGGTGGTGGAGTTATTATCACGATGCTTTAAGTCATTTTCTACTCTTTTGGACCCCGACATTGTAAGAGAATTGATGAAGTAGGGAATATTTGAAGAAGAAGGAAGGACGAATAGAACTAGGGTTTCGAATTTTAGGGGGATTTTGGAACGTAGTGGATGAAAGTTTTAATTCTTGAGGAATTTGAAGTGTAGAGGCAATAATGGATTTTTGATTTTGAGAGGTAATTGACGATTTGAGTGGAAAGAATGAAGAATGTAGAGGAGATTTAGGGAGAGAAATGGAAGAAAATGAAGGAGAAAATGCCAATCACAAGGTTTAACAATCTAAAATCGCGTTGAACTGGACGTTTGGTTCATGACCCCGAACGTATGGATTGGCAAAACTAAGTTTAATTTGAAAATTCTTTCGAACAGACTTGTCTGGCTCCCCCGCCCCCGCCCCCTCTCTCTTTTATGACATACTAATTCAAATATACAATAAGAAATGCCAAATAAAACATGCATGAACACATGGTATGAATTTAACTTAGTTATGTACTTGATATTTATCAATAATGCCTAAACTTCTTCGAATATGTGAGAATCGATCAAGTATTAGAGGTTTAATGAAAATATCGGCCAATTGATTTTCCTTGTTCACAAATTCTAACACAATATCTCTCTTTTTGTGCATGATCTCTTAGGAAGTGATGTTTAATTTCAATATGCTTCATTCGAGAGTGCAAGATGGGATTCTTAGACAAGTTTATGGCACTAGTGTTATCACACATAATAGGTATATGATCAAATGACAGGTGATAATCATTAAGAGTTTGTTTCATCCATAACACACACAACAATTAGCCATCGAAATGTATTCGGTTTTTCGACGGTTGATAATGCTACGGAATTTTATTTCTTACAAAACTGCGACACAAGTGTAAAGCTTGGAAAATGACAAATTTCGGTAGTACTTTTGCAATCAGTTGTGCAACTGACCCAATCGGCATCCGAATAGCTAAAAAGATCAATATAAGTACCCTTTGGATACCAAAGCCCTAAGGTTCTAGTGCCACTAAGATATCTAAAAATCCGTTTTATGGTAATAAATTGAGAATTCTTTAGGATTTGATTGAAATATAGCACATAAACACATACTAAACATAATAGTTTGCTTAATTTGGAGGCCAGTGAAGAATTTGAGTTCTCCTACCTACTCATTTCAAATTTCATGCTCGTGCATTTTGAGAATTCTTCACAAAGATGGATATTAGTTGCACCAAATATAATATCGTCAACATAAATTTGAACAACAATTATATCATTCTTTAGACTTTTGACAAAAGAAGGTAGTATCCATTTTTTGTATTGAAAAATCATTTAAAAGTAGAAGTTTGTTCAATCTTTCGTATCAAGCCCTAAGAGCTTGATTTAAACCATAAAGAGCATTTCTAAGTTTGAAAATAAAGTTCGGATACTTGTGCTTTTTAAATTCGGGTGATTGCCCGACAAAAACTTCCTCTTGAATGAAGTCATTTAGAAATGCACTTTTAACATCCATTTGATAGAGAGTAAAATCTTTTATAACAAACAAATGCAAGAAACATGCGAATGGATTGTAATCTAGCAATCGGTGCAAATGTTTCCTCAAAATCAATACATTCTTCTTAATTGCGTTGGACCACTAATCTAGTCTTGTTATGCACAACAATCCCATTTTCATCACGTTCATTTCTAAAAATCCATTTTTTACCGATGACGGTTTGATCATTTGGTCTAGCGACTAAATCCGAAACATAATTTCTTTCAAATTGATTTAGTTCTTATTGCATAGCTAGAATCTATAACTCATCAAACTCGGCTTCTTTGAAACTTTTTGGTTCAATTTGTGAAATGAAAGCACAAATATTTAGGTGATTTTTACTAGTAGAAGCTCTAGTAATAATACATTTGGACATATCACCAATAATAAGCTCTTTTGGGTAAGAGGGAACATCCCTCCATTCTTTTGGAAGAGTAGGATCTTTTGATACTTTGGTAGGTTCCACTTCACTTCGTTGAACGTTTATTTCTTCCTTGTGTTCTTCTTTTGGATCGTCCTTGCTTTGGTGAATATCCGTTTGTTTGAAAGGAGTTTTCAAACCTACATAATTAGCAATACCTTTCTCACAATCAAGAGGATTAATTTCATTGAAAGTAACAAGCATAGATTCTACAACGACTAAAGTTCTCTTGTTAAAAACTCTATAAACTTTACTAATCGATGAGTAACCTAAAAATATTCCAATATCGGATTTTGAATTAAATTTTCCAAATTCTCTTTTGGGTTTAAAATAAAGCATTTACAATTAAAAACTTTGAAATAGTTGATATTCGAAATTCTATTTTTCCAAAGCTCATTGAGGGTTTTGGATTTTTTTTTTACTAACTAAAACTGTATTTACCATATAGCAAACAGTGTTTATAGCTTCGGCCCAAAAGTATTTTAGCATGCTATTTTCATTTATCGTAGCCATTTCTTGCAATGTGCGATTCTTCCTTTCTACTACACCATTTTGTTGAGGAGTTCTAGAAGCCAAGAAATTATGTTTATATCCATTTTCATTGCAGAAATTAGCGAAAGTGACATTATCAAATTCTCTACCATGATCATTTCTAATAATTGTAATAGAGTATCTTTTTTTTTTTTTTTTCATTTTGAACCCTTTTGCAAAAGTGTTTGAATATATTCAAAGCTTCATCTTTAAGATTTAGGAATAGAACCTAAGTGAATCTAGAGAAGTCATTGACAATGAAAAATGTATAATGTTTTCCACCTAAACTAGTGGCTCTAGAAGGTCCAAAAAGATCTATGTGGAGTAGTTGGAGTGGTTTTGTAGTTGAAGAATATAGTTTAGGTTTAAATGAGATTTTTACTTGTTTATCAAATTGACAGGTATCACAAATTGTATCTTTATCAAACTTAAATTTGGTAGACCTTTGACAAAATAATTTTTGGAGATTTTTGAAAGAATATATATGCTAACGTGACATAATCTCCTATGTCACAACAAAGTACTTTCTTTTAAACTCAATAAACATTTTTCATCACTTTCAAATTCAAAATTTATTATATACACATCTTTGCTACGTGATAAGTGTATTTTATACACTTATTTGGGCTCCAAAATATTGATATTTCGTAATTCTTTTAATGGAATTATAGCCAAATTTATTATATAATGTGTTATTAGGGGAAAATCAATTAATGGAAGTGAAATTGAAAAAAAGAAACAAAAAATAGCGAGATCCAAAGTCGGGGGCTAAAGTGAAAATACTCAAAAGTTGTGTCGAAGCTCACGATGAAGATTTGAGAATTCTAGGGGTCAAATGGATACAACTAAAGATAAAAAAGAGTGAAAACAAATCAATTTTCAACCGCACAAGGATGTCCAAATTTTTAGTCGGAGATTGAGACCCATTTTTGGCCCATTAAATGTTCGAATTGAAAAAGAGCTATTTATATCAATGTTGTAGCCCTTTGGATTATCTTTCCAAACCATTTTGAATCGTCCTAATTGGAGATCGGGAGAAAATGTTATGACAAATATATTGAAACAGGCGCAGAGTTTAGAACAGCGACCTAGCGCCCACAAGTCGGCAACCGAGCAACCAAGCGCTGTCTTACCCTGAAAAACATTATTTTTGCAGATTTTCAGCGCTTAGACACTATCGCGCTGCACTACACAACTTATGTTTATGCTATTCGGGCCGCGAGAGGCCCATAAAAAGACTCCAAATTGGCCAAGAACGTGTAAGGAAGTATAAATAGACCTAAGGAGGCACTAATAAAGGAGTTCCACAATTTGAAAAAAGATAGATACAACGAGAGATCGAAGATCCAAATTAAGATAAGAAATTCATTGTGGGATTCAAGTTTAAAGCAAAGATTGGAAGCGGAAGAAACCTTGGTGCAAGAGTTGATTCTCTTCCATATCTATATTCAATTAATTCGGTGATGTACTCATACATAGTTATTTATTTTTCCTTTTACATCATGTTTAATTAAACTTTAAATTAGGGTGGACATTGTAGTCTTTTTGAGACCCTTAATTCTATAATCCAAGATTTCTGTAGTTTATTCTTTTATGTGTTGGTTTTATTATAAGTTTAATGCATTAAATTACCTAAACAATGATTTAATGATTTTGTGATTCTCTTACGAATCGAGAGGTGAATTTGAGATTTAGACCGTATAATAAAATTCGGTAAAGTAGTATAACGTGTAGGATACTTATACTAATTATTGCTGTCGTTATAAGAATTTTTAGAACCATAATTCACATAGAGATATGGGATTGAATTAGTTAAATATGCTCAATGAGAACACGAGAGAGGTAACTTGAATACCATAGAAGAATTCGACTGAACACTACATTAGACTAGAATCTTGAATTAAGAATTGAGGTGATCCTTAGATGAACTTGTTTTGCCCTAATATTCATTGCGTATTCGAATCTTTGATTTCCATTAGTTTAAGTTAGTTAGTTCACAAGTAAGAAAAAAACTATTCACAAATATTACCATCATTTATTTTGCTTTTGTCAAATAGGAGTTAGGAAATGCTTGTTCTCTAGTTTACACACGACGAAACTTCTGAGATTTCGAAAATATTTGATGTGTGGAAAATAAGTAATTGAAAAATCTGATAAAGAGTACATGCTCGTGGGAGATTTTGTATCCGAAGATTGGGATGAGGACATCAAACTTGTGGGAGTGGTCCTCCCCTATTGAACTAGAAGGTACTTGCAAAATACTTTAAAGAACTTGCCAAGTTGGATGAATACAATATGCTTATGGGAGATTTCATGTACTGGGAAGTATTTCAACAATGGGGGTACAATCCATTCGAATGAGTCAACGGGACCGACTTCTCATTGTCTGTAGATATAGATTATGGACCGAACAATTGACCTGAAAATATATTGACTATGGAAGAAGGGATTAAAGAGAATGGCGTGTTGATCACAATGGAATCAAATGAGGATGTGGCAATCAATGAGAATGAAATCAACTCACATTTTTCTGACTTTATTGATTGTCCAAAAATTGATTTTATGATTAAGCCCGATGTAGGAGTGGAAGTCCACATAGTTGAAATTGAATCGGATGAAATAGAAAAGTCCCATTACATCGAAAATGGCAAGGTAGAAGTTTGGAGGCTAAATAAAAAGTGGATCAAAGCTAAACGAATGAAAATGGGCAAGGCATCTAAAGCCTTCTTTAGATGCCCATAATTCAATTGCCAAAGTCGAGCTAAAGACTATAAAAAAGCGCTTGTTGGGAGGCAAACCAATTTTCTAACTTTTGCACTTTTTTTATTATTTACTTTTATGTATTTCCATGCTTTTATTTTGATTAGCTATCATTATGTTTTGTAGGTAATTTTTGAAGTCCCATAAATCTATGGCCCCTCACAAGTTTGGGGGTAAATTGTGTATAAGAAGGTCACTTGCCCAAATTCATTAAAAGCATCACAAGTTCAAGTGTAGCATTGGTACCTCTTCACAAATGTCTAATCAGGGAAGNACTCGCCTCAATTGAGAATGAAGAAAGTACAGCAACATCCACTGCAAGACATCAAATTCAGTCAAGGCTTACGTGCTACCCATTCATTTTCCTCAGAGGTTCAAGGAGTACAAAAAGACACGAAATTTGAAAAATTTCTTGATATACTTAAGAAGCTCCAGATCAATATTTCGTTGATTGACGCGATATTACAAATTCCAAGCTTACACAATTTTTGAAAGAGATGTTGACAGAAAAGAAAGCCTTTGGAGTTTGAATTGTGGCATTCACGGAGAAAAGTAGTGCAATAGTGCAAGACAAATTGCCTCCCATGTTGAAAGATCTAGAGAGTTTTAATTTGCCTATTTCAATTGGAAATTCTTGTGCTATTAATGCATTGTATGACACATGTGCTAGTATAAATTTAATATCATATTCTGTTTAGAGAAAATTGGGATTGGGTGAAGTCAAATAAACATCAATAACACTACAACTAGTTGATACAACAATTTTAAAGTCACGTGGCAAAGTTGAAGATGTGCTCATAAAAGCATGAAATTTAATATTTACAGTAAACTTCATTGTGCTAGACATACCAAACAATCGAGATATTTCAATTATATTGGAGCGGCCATTCTTAGCAACGGGTTGAATCCTAATTGATATGGAGAAGGGTGAGCTAATATTGAGGGTGGAGGAAAAGTAAGAGATATTTAATATTATCCCATTTGAGAAACCTTCCAACAAAAAATATTGCTTTAAAATTGATGAAGAAAAGCCACCTGATCAATGAAGCTATCAAAATTGAAAATCCGATTTTGGTGGACTTATTGGTAGAGATAAAAATGGAAATACCAAAACATCGAGAGCAAACAAAAGGGTACATAAATGAGAATTTCACAAAGTGTAATGATGACATAACTTGGTTCGAGCCACCATGATCAAACATGGCACAAAGTTAAGTTAATGACGTTAAAGAAACGCTTCTTGGGAGGCAACCCAAGCTTTTTTCCTTTTTATTTATTCTGTTTTTGAGTTTTAGGATAGTTTAATTTATTTAAGGTTTATTTGTAACTCATCATCCATACCCCATTTCCCGTTAGGCCTTCGATATATTAGTTGGTTTATTGGATATTAGAGTTAAGTAATACTTGTTCCAGTTATTTGATCTTAATGTTTTCTTTGATTTTCTAGGAACATGACGTCGTAAAACGTTCAAGCCAAAATTGACCACAGAGCCAAATGAAGTAATAGGAAAGCTAACCATAGAATTACACGCCTTATCAGGGGAGTCTTTTCTTTATTTTCTTCCCCACCCCCTTTATATGCAGACTTAGGAATAAAGACATGGAGGACAATGTCTAGTTTAAGTTTAGGGGTGGAAAATATGAGTTTTCATATTTTTTTTATGTGTTTTGTGTGCTTTTATTGCTTTAGTAAAAAAAATTCTTTATGTGTACTTGTGTGAGTTAGTTGGCCTGGCTGCAATAATGAATAATTTGAATCATGAATTGATCTATGAATGGTGAATAAGTTGCATACTTAGATTAATTTTTGCTTTTGCATATGAAATTTAATATATATTAAGCACATGAATTAAGTTAAGTATTGTGTATGAATAAGTTGATAGANATTCTTGGACCAAATTTAGAATAGTTTGGGGGGATTCCACTGTTGTAGGAAGATGTTGAGATAAATAGGGATTCCATGTATAAAATTAAAATCTTATGTGAATCGTCTAAGGTCAATATAATGCAATTGGGTGAAAATCTCAAGTTAGAGGTCATTTTGTTTGAATTGGTGTTAAATGAGGGATATTGCACTAATAAAGCATAAAAAATATTTTATTATAAAATTTCTTTTAGTAGCCTTTATGACTCAAGAAATTAAGCCTATAAGTGTCTTTAAAACCTGGTGCCCTATGGTCATCTGATTTGGGAGTCATCGACCGAAAGCTTGTTACATGGGTCGTTTAGAAAGCTTAAGAGAGGGAATGCTTCAAATAAAGAAAAAAAAAATATTATCAAAAAAAATTAAAAAAAAATATCAAAAATAGCAAGTGCATGAAACAGAAGACACGCCAAATGCCTTAGTTATGTCTCAAACATTTGTTTAAGAAAATTTAACTTTTGATAAGAGATTGTTAGCTTAGTTAAGTCCTAGAGATCAAAGCAATCAAACTTAAGGGAGAATCTTTGTTTATTGAAATGTTGAACTGCAATTGGTGAAATTTTGCCAAACTAGAGAGGTGGGGATAAAAAAAATAAAAAAATACAACCTTAATTCACACACTGGAAAAGAGTGAAAAGAATAAGTTTAGGAGTGTGTGAATCTTACGAGTAATGAAAGAACATATTTGACCATTGACGGTCGGGAATTGAAATAACTTATGAATTCATAGTATTATGCTCAATTCTTCACACACACACACACACACGTTGATTTTACAATGGAAAAGTGAGTTGTAATTTTTGTATTGTGATGTTGAAGTCGTGCATCGATTTGTTACTATAATTTCAATCCAGAGATAAAAAGCCAAGTTAAATAGCTAAAATCTTGTTGTTTCACTTGATTGATTGGCCGCAAATTAGGTAATTAGCATAGCATGTTTGTGTGTTTGTTAAGTTAGGTTTGAGGATAAACAAGTGTTTAAGTTTGGGGATGTTTGATAAGTCTATTTTATACCCTTATTTGGGCTCCAAAATATAGATATTTCATAGTTCTTTTAATGGAATTATAGCCTAATTTATTATAAAATGTGTTATTAGGTGAAACTCAATTAATGGAAGTGAAATTGAAAGAAAGAAGCGAAAAATGGCGAGATCCAAAGTTGGGGGATAAAGTGAAAATACTCAAAAGTTGTGTCAAAACTCACGATGAAGATTGAAGAATGCTAGGAGTCAAATGGATACAATTAAAGATCAAAAGCAGTGAAAACAAATCAATTTTCAACCGCACAAGAATTTCAAAATTTTTAGTTGGAGATTGAGACCCATTTTTAGCCTAGTAAACGTTCGAACTGAAAAAGAGCTATTTCTATAAAAGTTGTATCCATTTGGGTTATCTTTCCAAAACATTTTGAATCGTCCTAATCGGATATCAGGAGAAACAGTTATGACAAATATACTGAAGTAGACGCAAATTTTGGAACAGCGACCTAGCGCCCGCAACTGAGCACCGTCTTACCCCAAAAAAATAGCGTTTTTGCAGATTTTCAGCACCCAATTGCTATACCTATAGTGCCTAAGCTCTACCTTGGTATTTAACACGGTACCTAGGTGCTGCCTCATAGCGCTTAGGCGATCATGCTTCAATCATTCCTCTTCTTAGACACATTGTGAGATGATCTCATTAAGGGACCATGAGTTCTTTTGACAATTGTAGCTTACCTTGAATTGAGTGAATTGTGTCGAAAGTGATATCAGAACCAAGTGCATTAACAAGCCTTCAGATAAATATAATTTGAGTGCTTTTAGTTTTGAAGCAATATGAGACAGAGTATGTTTCATTTCCCTTTATACCTCATATAGATAAGGTTTGCCAAAAGTGTATTAGTTTCAACTTTTTCATTCTTGGCAAACCTCTTCTCAAGGTCCTCAAAGAAACCCTTACAGAGTGCCCCGAAATGCTTCTAGAATAACACGCTTTATAACCATCAAACTTATGCGGTTAGATCATTCCCACTTTTCCATCTCCTTCTTGTTATCAGAGGTACTCTTATTAGTAAGTGCAACAGGTTGATCAACTCATAAAGCAAGGTCTAGATCCATGACTCTGAGAACAATCATTACGTTCTCTCATCATTCCTTAAAGTTGGTTAATTAAGCATTGGAATAGAACTGATGTTAGCAGAGATATTATCAGCGGAACCTGAAAGTGAATTAGAGAACGATTTATTTGAAGTGCTCACAATCCTTAACATGCAAATAATAATTTCAAATAATGGTAGGGCCCATCACAAGATACCTAGCACAACATCAATATTTAGTTTTTGGACAGAAATATTAACTTGTAAGTGGTACTCTTGTTATAGTGATCAAATATTAACAATAAAGAAACATGTCAATCAATAAGGACATGTTCTCTTTCCCATTTTCAAGCCATTTTTTTTGTTTTCGATTTTCCAAAACAGTGAAAACGTATTCTCTTTCCTATTTTCCAAAACGGATTTTTGAAATCAAGTTAAAAATTTGTCGTTTCGACTGTTTTCAGTTATAATCAAGCCAAGATTTTCAAAATGCATTTTGAATGTTTTCAAAACAATTTTTTAAAATGTCAAAAAGAACACATTTTCAACAATCTCAAAATGGACACTCAAAACCCAAAATAAATTCAAAACAAAAAATAAAAAATTGAAATACAAAGAGAACATCCCATAAACCTTTCTTTGGACCGATTTATTGATCACACGTTAAACCAAAAAATCGTCACATGTTTATTACCACAAGTGTATGTGCAATTTGACCAAATATTGACATTCCTTTGGGTCGATCAAATATTTGCATGAATAACACACACAAATACCATTTAATATTCTAAGTCAATTAATTTCCATAAGAGAGGTTGCTTTGGATACATGTTGCTTTAATTAATTGACTTTCGAATATTATATATCTCAAAAGAGTCCTTTGTACCAAAATCTGAAAAAAGAAATCACCGAATTTGCATATTTGAGTTATTTTGAAACTTTAGGGCCCTTAGGGTTAATAATTCAGAACTTTAGGGATCAAAAAATGATTATTCGAAACTTTATGGATCCAAAAATTAATTATTCAAAATTTTGGGGCCAATTTAAACCAATTATGAATTTTTAGGGGCTTAATTACAAAATTCCAAACTTTAATGGCCCAAATTAATTAATTAATTTTCAAACCTTAGGGACTGAATTATTAAATTCGAAACTTTAAAATCCTAACTGGATGAATTTTTTAACCTAAGGTTGAATAACCAAATCTTTAAAGTTAAGGGGCCGAAACTTTAAAAAGTTAACCCTAATAGGAATTGCAATCAAAGATCTGAAAACATCAAATTTACAACACATACCCTTGCATCCAAAATTCATCCAAACCCTAATCCTTAACTTTTAATTTTTTTTATTGTTTTACCTAGGGCAGGCTCGTCGACGGCGCCTCCCAAATATCGAGACAACCCTCGCCCCCGCACGCAGTGGCGACACCGTTGTAAAAAAAGAGCAACAAATCAGCACACAGCATCGCATAGGTTGCAGCTTGCGCCGCCCAATTATATTTTTTTAAAACTGAAATTTCTGAAAATTTTGACCAAATAATTTTCAAATTTAACAAAATTAAAAACCGAAATTGTTAAATTTGAAAATAATGGAATTATCACAAGAACGAATTTAAAATTTCAATTCTCAATGATTCAACATGAACTGGCTCTGATACCACTTGTTGAATTAAATATTCTTTACCGTCATATAAATCATTCATGTTGGATCATCAAGAATATATAAATCGAAAGCGGAAGCGTACCTAAATCAAACATGGTTATCGTAATGAACAAGTCATGTGGTTTTAGTATTCCAGATCAACACATTGTTCCTTTGTTTCTCTCTGATGATGAGAGTCGGAATAGAATGAATAAACATGTGATACGAGGATCATAACCGTATATATATACACTAATGGCCTATTAACCTAATTTGGCCCTCATGAAATTAGGAACAGTTTCTACACATAAATGTCCACACTTTAATTGGATGTTTCAAAGCCCAAATTACCAAAACCTTATTAGATCACTTTAAATAGGTTTAACCAAAATTGATAGCATTTAATTTAATACACAATATTTCACATATAAACTCACATGTTCGATTAAAAGTCTTTACATTGCTTTCGGAATATATATATATATATATAACACATTTAAATTTGAAATCATCATGAAGCGTTAATTGTTCCAATCATTACTAAATTTAGGTTGGTTTCTTCAATTGTTCACTATAGTTTCAAATATCGACTTTTGACAACTAAACTTTTCAAAATGTCGGACGTTACTGATAAATGTAATTTTTACACTTATTCGGGACATAAAATAACGACATTTGATATTTTTTTGACAAAATATATTCTAAATTGTTACATTATATGTCTAATAGGTGAAATTCTTTGAATGGAAAAGGAATTGAAGGAAGCAAAAGGGGGCGAAAAATGGCAAGATTCAAAGTACAAGGACTAACTTGCATTACGTGAAAAAAATTTGAGTTTACATGTAAAATTATTTTATTGAAAGAATGAAAATGAAAATGAATTTGAGAAAAATTGAATTTTTATATAATGAAGTTCAAATAGGAACTTAGTTTAATCTCATGAGGCTCAATCTTCTGCCAACTGGAGTGATGCAGGGGAAGCTTATAGGAAAGACAAAAATCTCACAAAAAAAATTTCAATTAAGAGAAATTCAATAAAATTTTATTTCATTCAAAACTGAAATGCCTCAAAGGGCTTACAATGTTTAAATAGTGAAACCCTAAGAAAATTAGGAAAGAAATTGCATAATAATAAAAAAATAATATTTTTTCCAAAAATGGAAAAAATTGAGATAATGAC
>CAIGRF010021131.1:7642-22692 GCA_903798235.1 Fraxinus ornus
TTGGACGTCCCCTACATGTTCCCTATAAATACTAGGCTCTTCTATACAATTTAGTAACACAATTACATGTGAGAAAATAGATTACTAGAATTATAGGATCTTTGTAATTTTCTCTCTTCTCCATTATTTCTTGTGGTGCAATAAAATCTCCTAATTCCTCTGCCATATTCTTGTCTTCTTTTATTCTTTTGTTCTTGATCACATACTTTATTTCTTTGCCATATAACTTCAACATCTCAATCCGGTGATTGGTGTCACAACAAGTGGTATCAATCCTAACAAGCGGTATCAGATCAATTCTGGTATTGGCTTGTTTTTGTAACAAAAACCTTCGAAAAATCAATCAAAAATCCATTCTCTGTCTCAAGATTCCTCGTCACCTCCATCTCTTTTGCGCTCTTCTCTATTCCCTTTAGAGATGGTGGCAAATCACGCCTTTCACCATAGAGGGGACATATTTGATCTTCTCAACTTCAGCCACATTCTTAGCACTATCTAAATCTCCCTCCCCACTGATGTTTTTTATATATTTGTAGCTTGCTATCTATACCACCTCCCCTGCATTCAGCAATCTTTACTGGTTCACCTTTGTCAACAACACCACCACTTTTCACACATATCTTCGGTTTTTGGAATTCCGACTCGGCATTGTGAGCTTTAGTGATGTCGAGAATCGAAACTGTGACGGTTCCAGTACAGACGGATGACGTCAAAGCAATGGAAGATGAAACGGGGACGGCACTGCAGTCAGCAAACGTATCAAATTCACGAACCAAGGGACTTTTTTGGAATTTCGATTCGTGGGCAACGACTACATCGCAGAACATATTCAGTTTGGAGAATTTGATTTCTTTTTTTTTTTTTCATCCCATTTATGCTGCAAATCTCGCAGCGTATGCATCCTCAATGGGTTAAAATCTAGGTTTTCTGTTTTGGTAGAATTGGGGATATCAAGACTACCAATGATCAACTTAGGTTGTGTTCCAATGTGGAATTTTAGTCACTAAATTTATCTAATGTTGGACATTACTCATTGACATAACATCCGTTTTAAATGTTTAACGAAATTATTAACGTGGTTAATGGAATGCATGTGACGTCCTGCCACGCCGTTAATAGATTGTCATGTAAGAAAGCATTTTCATTGCTTACTAAATTTTGGAAAACATTTTCAATTGGTCATTAAATTTTGAAAAACGTTTTTGATTGCTTACTTAACTTTAAAGTGATCGAATTTTGGCTACTAAAAATTTTAAAGTGTCTTTCATTGCTAAATAAACTTTGAAAACGTCTTCGATTGCTCACTAAATTTTGAAAAACGTTTTCGATTACTCACTGAACTTTGAGGTGGTCGAATGTTGGCCATTGTACTTATAAAAATAACTTCAACCTGTTGTTCGTTAAAAAAATGTACCGCAAGCGTACGAGTCACGTAAAAGTAATAAAATAGACAAACTAGTTCTGTCGTTGATTTCACGAAAAAATGATTACTCAACTACATAATATTTAAATTTAATTTTAACGTATTTTTTGTAGAATTTTAAGCTATTTTCATCGTTTAAGAATTTCAAATTTATTGTGTATTTCGTTGTTAAAATTATATTAAAATAAAATTTGAATTTTGCAATGAAACACACGATATGTTTAATTAAATAGATTGTGCAATGAAACAAACAAAAAATTTAATTAAAATTTGAGTTTTTTTAAATAAAAAAACATGCAATCGATTTAGATTTTTGTTCAATCCTAATGGAAGATTCGAGATCCTGTTGTCGAAAGGATAAATGATTTGGAACCCAACTAAATCTTGACGTTAACGACGACCAATAAATTTTAAGTTTCTATTATATTATACAAGTGGCTAACTAGAGCACCTCCAATCTATTATTCTTTAATTCCGAGATGCTCTCTACTTTAGAGAGTCATACTTGGACTTAAGCTCCAATAGACGGGTTTCGCTCTTCAACCCTCTATCTCTTCTTACTTTATAGTAGACATTTTATATGTTACAAATTTCAATAATTTACTTCTTAAGTTATTGAATAATTGATCATTGACATATAAATAATATGTTACGTATAATATATGAGGAGAAATCAATACATATTTATTAAAAAAGAGAAATGAAATGTCAAAATAAAAAGTATTGTTGGATTGTACAAAAAAGTTAATTCTCTAAATTTAAACATGTTCTATATCATACATAAGATGTTATTTATGAATAGAATGGTTGCATTTAATGAAATGCAAATTTTGACTATTCATTTATTGGATTATTATCTTCGAATTTATTGGCCATTGACATCTAAATAAATATATGTTAATTAAAAAAGTGGAAAAATAATAAATATATTTTGAAAAAGTAAAATAAAAAGCTTGTTTGAGTGTATCGAAAATCTTATTGTTTAAATTTAAAAATGTTCTCTATTATGTNAAAAAAAAAAAAAAGACTATTGGAGAGGTAACATGCAACAAAATTGACTCTTAACATGTTAATAAACTAGGATTATTGTCCCATAAACTTAGCTAAAAAATATTAAATTTGTACAAGAGTAGTATTAAATAACTAAATATTCGAGAAATTTTATTTCATCACGACTAAACACAAGTCCCACTCATTTATTTTTAACTTGTTACACATAAAGTGAGTACTAGACATACCAAGTACTAGTTGATATATAACATAAGGTAAACACTAGGTAGAAGTGGTAGCTAGGAGCTTAATTATGTTGAGATTCAGTGTCATATGCAACTCCAACCTTCCAATCCCTAGGGATGACAAATGTTAACTGTGATGTCTTGACTTGATCCTGGTTGGCATAGTGAACTCTAGCGCGAAGAGATCCCATGGGTGGATTTATAATGTCAAATACTGTTCCAAACGCCCTGCGCATTGGCCTCCATTCCCCGCTCTTCACCTTTGTTCATTAGCAGAAACGAGGTACACCATCAATGACCATTGAAAAGGATATTTAATTGTGTTTAAAAAGTTACTTGGTGCTCGTGACAAAGAAAAAGGAAAAGTTTTGTTAGAGGATATACCAGCCCGATGTCTATACCAGTGATATCAGAAATTCCCTCACTGTATAAAGGAACAATGGCCAAGTATGAAGGATAATGGCTACTCTCATGGATACTTAGCTCAAGGTGGCGACCATGATCACAATGGACTCTTCTGTATTCAACGTCAACTATACCATGTTCAAATAGTTCTGCAGCCATGTCGGGGTGAGCCAGTTTTTCGAAGCCACGTTTGCTCATTATGAAGTCTGCTCTGCCTCCCGCGCGATAATCTGTTACCACGACCATCACTCCCTCATCACTGCATTGTGTTGGCATTTTGCACTTCACCTAATTGAGTCATTGATTGTTAGGCATCAGCTTATGCATGGGCGGTTTTACAATGGGAGCAGTGGGGTCAGTTACCCCCACACTATTGAATTTTTTCTATTGGATTGCACAATTTTTTTAAAAAAATTCTTAACAGTTTTCAATTTTGCTCTGACAATTAAAATTTTGTGAAATTTGCCACCACGACTTTAAAGTCCTAACTTTGCCCCCGAGCATATGGGAGAAAATTGTGACACTAATAGCTCCAAACGTAGCCTCCAAGAGATATTATAAAGCACAGACTTATTTTTCAATTTTTTTCCCGAATAAATTGCCTTACCTGATAGCAAGCTCCACAACCACTTCCATTCCGGTAAAGCTTAGAGACAGCAGTGACTTCACCATTGTTGACGGTCTTTCCATACGCACCAAACCCACAAGATCCATCTAGTAAAATCATGAGAAACCCATTTTAATGTAGTCGAAAAGCGTGAGAAAGAAGAAATGTATAAATTCAATTTGTTGGTTCATGTAAAACATCAAGATGGAGTGATCAATATAGAGAAAATCATCAAATTTATTTAATTAATAAAAAGCCATAATTCTAGTATTTAGAGGATAACAAAAAACTTAACTCTTTTATATAATGTGGCAGAATAGACATAAAATAGTCTTACAAAATGTGTAACACGTGTTTTACACCAGGGTAATACATAGTCTTACAAATAAAAAAGTAAAATAAAGGCGTAAAAAATTTTTTTGGTAAAAGAACTAAAGGTTGGAAAATGCATTGAGAAATTGTTTGTTTCTTCGGTTATTTATGTAACTTTCCCAATAAATACCGCACTAAACTAAACATGAAAACAAATTATCTTGACAATTAAATTATTTTTCACCAGAACCAGAAAAGTGTTCTCTTGATAGTGTAAACATTAGAAGTTTGACCAAAAAATCAGTAGGGCCATGAGTTTTGCTGAGAGACTCACTTCTATATAAAAAGGTTAAATTATTAACATTTTGATTGCGGTTGATCGAGTCAAAATATTCAATTATAAGTATAGTTTTTGGTAAAGAGAATTGAAAAGCACTTTACATAATTTAATAAATAAAACAAATAAAATCTTGTTAATAAAAATGTCGGTCTTGTTCATGGCTGAGTACCATGCACTCAAAATATCATAAAGAAGAGGGGAAAAGGGAAAACGAGAGCACCACATACATGCAGTTCCTGAGCCATCGGGGCTATGGTAAGAGGTTGCTCTCGAGTTGTAAAATCCTTGGCCATAACAAGTTGCTGCCAATAGCAATATCATAGAAAAAAAGAAGAAATAAGAACCCATTTTTCAGACAATTCCAATTCTTGTAGGGAAAAGGACAACTTATGGAACTAAAGGATTACGAATAAGTAGAATGGACGAGGGATATGCAAAAGCTGGAATGTAGACGCCATATTTATAGCAGAACAAGAGCACGCACTCAGAATTGATGATTCAAATATCTACCGTTTTTCCCCCACTAATGACTAATGGTGGAAAGGAAAGGTAAAACTGGAGATGGGTACAAACTACCGACACCTATCAATATTGTTACAGTTATGCTAGTTGCATATATTTAAAGTTTACATTAAGGTTAACATTGTGTAATGTGTCAAAATCTGTGCTATTAATTATTTAAAGTGTTGTTAAATTCAATGTATGAAAAGTTGCCACCTCAAAACAACGTCAAACTTGATGTACACATAGCAAGATTGATATTGTCAAGGGTAAAACTTACATCTTCAAACGTACAACATATAACGGCTTGAATTATTCCTCTTAACCATATTAACATTTTCTGGTGGAATATCAAAATTCAATATGTAATACCTGTTGGAGTCTAAGAAGCTCAAATGTGCAATTTTGTCGATCAAAAGCTTAAATGAGTAAATCCAATTTCAAATTAATAGTAGAAATTGGGCTACGATTTTGTGGGAACATGCAACACGTAAGAGTATGAGTTACACCTCCTTACAAAATCATCTTTATAATTTGTTCACATAAACAAAATAAAATTACAAAAGAAGTGGTGCCATAGGGGACAGGGATCACGACCGTCCCGCAACATTTTCATTTTTTAAAAAAACATAATACTTGTATATCATAATCCAGCTTTGCCACGGGAAAAGAACAACGTCATAGAATGAAGAGCTTGTGTCTTTAAAGTTCTTGTTTAATTTGGGAGTGTTCAAATTATAAATTAAGAAGCAGATTTCATAGAATGTGTGAATAAAAAATTAGCGATAGGTTGTACGTTCATAGAATATATGGATAAAAGTGTTTGACCAGTTTAATGATGGTTTTTAGTGAAACTTAAAATCCTAGAGATGCTAAACCTTTAAATATGATGTAACACTAATTTTTACTCGAATGTTTTTCACCTCCTCCGAAACTATTAGCATACGCTACATTATGATGGCAATTACAAACAAAATGACAATTCGTCATCATAAAGTTAAATTCAAAATGCAACTCTATTATAGCAAAAAGAATGACTGCTTGAGGAACTCGTTCTTAACTTGTTAACCCCACTCAGTTCGTGTCAATATTTTTTCTACCTTCTTAGAGCATTATCAATGGTTACACCAAATGTGGTGTAAAAAATGGAGATGCTCTGAGCACCAAATTCTACATCTAAAAGGATATAGATGTACCATTGGAGATAGTCTTACACCAAATTTGGTGTAAATAATGTTGCACCAATTAAATTTATTACATCAAATTTGATGTAACATTGGTGACGATCTTACACTGCATATACATAAATTTACAGTATGTAAATGGTAATTAGGATTGTACTTTTAACTATATGAATTTTATACATTTTGACAAAATAAATAGAGAAAATATATGTATGTACCATGATAATTGGTCGGGTATAGGTCCAGTTCTGCACATGAATACACTCAAACATAATTATAAAACTCGGCTTGCCCATATTTCCCACAAGCTCATGGCTCGTTTGGAATACTAGGCTCGTTCCTCGAGGGCCGAGCTCGAGGCTCACCCCTTTATTTTTAGATAGAGCTCCCTCCTTTGTCCAGGTTTGGGAACGTCTACTTAAATTTTGAGTAAGTGGACACGAACTTGTTGTGTGTACAATTTTGTTTTAAAAAATAAAAAATAGTATTATGAATAACAAATTTTATTAATATATTTAAATTAAATATCACTTGCCCGATGACATGCGATTTCGGCATATTTATCTTATAGTCGGAAATGGGAGTCTTGTCAATCCTTCACACACATTAATATCTTCTTTTAGTCGGCTTCTAAACTCGGACAGAACCCTCTTACCTGCACTGAAAGCAGACTCTGAATCTACAATGCTAATAAGAGGTATTAATAGGTCATTTGCAATCGCATAAACCACGGGTCATCGTCGTTCATACTTTCACCAGAAGTTAATTTGAACTTTTTTTTAAATTGATGCATTACTAGGCATATTATAATTAAAGTAATCAAGTAATTCAATAGGCAATACATTTGGACTTGCGTCCGATATCTGCTTACATGCTGTATATATACTACTACTAGAAGAACATATTGCATCATATCTATATGTATTAATGCCTTTAAATAAATTTAATATTTCAGCTTTGACTTCTTCAATATTAGCGGGAGGAGTAGGTCCAGAAGGTGCCCGACTAATATTTACATCCATTCGTTTTGCATAGAATTCATACATTTCACATAAAGTTTGTTTTAAATTTCTATAAGTGATATCTGTGTTAAATGTTAAAGATTTTGAAATTTGATCAATTATATATTTAGTACCTGATAAACTGTATCGGGGGTCCATGATGCATGCTAAAGGAAATAACATAGGCAAGTCTCTCCAATATTTTCAATATATAATTTCACTAAATCGTGATCATTTTTGTTTTTATGAAAATCTCTTGCAATGATATAAAAACGTTAAAGCACTATACAACTAGTAGGATGATACACTCCAGATAAAATATTTGTAAAGTCATAAAAATTTGTCAAAATATTTTTAATTTTAAAGCTTAAAACCAATCCGATTCATTCAAAATAGTGTCGTCATTTCTAATATGTCTATTGTTATAAAATTTTGTTATTAAATGTCAAACTCCTTTGCATAATTTTAATAATAAGTAAGTGGAGTTTCATCTATGTCCTACGTCACTAACAAATATTTTCGTATTCGTCACCCCAAATTCGGCACAAAATTCCTCGAAAGCTTGTTTTTTGTTAGGTGAAATTGTGATTTATAGTGCACATCCCTAATTCTTTTAGTTTTATTCTTAATATGTTTCAAATTCTCTTACACAATTAAACTAAAAATAAGACACACACAACGAATATGAAATAAATAACCACTGAAATCGGGCTGCAGTACCCTACACAATTTCTCGATAACTGCTTATTAACACTAACATTGTCAAATGTAAAATAACGAATTTTACTCTCGCAATGATATTATCTAATAATGCTCATAATGACGTTGAATATATTTTACATGGCACTAGATTGAAATATTATCATACGAACTAACATCGTTAAAAATTAAATAGACATTTTTCTACCTATAAAATACATGAGTAGAGTAGGAACTTTATTTGTGGTCACCATACTTGAGCTGTCGGCATATTTAGTCTTATTTATAATGAACGAAGTACCATGTTAAAAAAAAATACCTTCACTTCACCACTCACAAATATATAAATATTTCTCGTGGAGGGACATGATAATTTGGACAACATTGGATGGACAAGTTAGCTCCCATTAGGGACATTTTAGAAAAATATTCCTAGGTAGTCGAAATAAAGTAGAAATAAAATATTAATTTTCTAAAATGCTCATAATTATTAGACTAGGAAAGGAGAATTACATTTAGGCGCTTTGACACTTGGGCCACAGCTCACTGGTTTGGTGCATTTGGATACTTCCTGCCATGATAAGATAAGTTATGATTCAATTGGATCAAAGTTGCTAGAGCTTCTTATGAGTTTATAGGTATTTGACACCTGTTTGGTAGGATTTTTTTTGAGAATAAATTTTGTGAAAAGTATATTTTTTTGGAGAATATATGATTAAAAAATAAGGAAAAGTTATGGATCCTCATAACAATTATTTATTAGAAGAATATATGGTTGAAAATGAATTTTAGAAAATTGAACTAGGGGCTTAATCTGGAATGAAATAACAATGAGACAAGTTTTATAAACAAAAACTCTTATCCTCTATTAAAATCTCAATTTTTCTTTGTAAGTTATCATTATTCTAGTTTTGAACATCAATGATAATATTTAGAGCGAAAATAAAAATTAATATTTTTCTTTCAAAAATAATTGATTTCTCGAAACACAAACACAAAAGCTTGAGCTATTTACATGGGAAGATCCACGAGATGATGTTTTGACGAGGAGCACTAAAATTGGCGGAGTTGAATCCAAGGGACCCCACTTATTAGTCTTTACTTGGAGGAAGAAATTGATTAGGATCGTGTTACTATGCCGGGGCCACATGGGCCCTAGCAGTGCTAAGGGGGTGGCAGAATGGATAAATCCAATTAATTAAGAATAATGCTCATTGTACAGGGCAATGGCATGGGAGAGATAGAGTGGCATGGCAGATAGTGGTTGGGTGTTGTGTTGTGTTTTTTTTTTTTCCAAACTTTCATATCATATTTTGACACGTGTTCTCTCTCTGTCATTAAGCCTTTCATTGTAACATAACTCATTGATTAATGGAGAAATTACTCCACCCAAAACACTTTAAGAGTAAGAACAGTGAATCTAGATATTTAGAGTAGATTGAGTTAATTAAGATTGTGATTATTGTCAAATTTATGATACGAGGAATTGTCCTCTTTTCAAATAATATTTATTTTTTGAGTATTTTAAATAAATATACTATTTCTCCCTTTAAAAGTGTTACCAATGCAATCCGAACTAGAATCTAAAGAATTTTGGAAACTGTAATTATAAAAGAGTTTAATGAGAAAATTATGGTAGACCAACTTTCTCTAAAAGCTCTTCTAAATATATAAAGTAGTTCTAGAAAATTATTTAAACATTTTCTAAAGCAACTTCTTAGTTTCAAATATAGTTTTTGAATACAAAGACTCTGTCAAACGGGCCATAACCTTCTAAGAACTCTTTCAACCAGACTCATGTACCAAATACACACTCATTATACACTCATCTTTTTTTTTCCTCAATCATGAACCCCAATTTCTATAAGTCACTGATCCTACAAGACCTAATTCAGTAGATCGGTTATTATCAAGAATAACCAAGCAACATGGAGCAATCGACCCAACTGTTAGATTTTAGTTGATTTTGTAATTGGCAAATTCTGTGGAAAAAATGACCTAATTTGATAGGATGTAAAAGTTCAAGGAGTAATTTGCAATTTGCTCAAAAATTAGTTAGTAGGTCTAGAGTTTCGAGTTTGAAACGAGGAAAACAGCGTGGATTTTCGTTGGACTGTTGCCAAGGGTCGGCTCGAGCTACAAAAGCAGAAACATCGTCGCTAGACCGTCGTCCCTCCTTCGCTCAAGCAACAAGATGTCTCTCGACTGTGGCAGGCCCTCGCTCGAGAGACAGCGTTGTCCGAAAAAAATTTATCTTGCAATTTCAAGGCTTTTTACCCAGCCCATTCATTTGTTGACCTGCCTATAAATATCAGAACTCACATGCAAGTTTTTTTCTAAGGTTGAATATTGAGAGAAAAAGTCTAAAGAGTGAATCCTCCACATTAGTGCTTTCAACATTCATCTTGTGTGAGATCTTTTGAGAGAAAAACATCATATCCAATATCCAATATCCAAAAACCACTTTCTATTCATCTGGTCAGAGTTTTGAAGATCGAAGGAAGTCGACATGAGTTCTTGTCTGTGAAGAACGGGTCGTTCTTCGTGATCCACTGTAGATAAACGATTCTACAAGACTGGGAGTGCTGTAGGGTAGTAAATTCCTCGGAGAGCTTTGGTAACGCAACTAAGGATTGGTACAGGGGAGCACAGGATCAACGGAGAGCTGTAAAGAGTGTAGTCTGGTGGTCAGATAGTATGGGTCGTCTAGTTAATTGACTGTAAGTTGTTAAGATCGTTTATCGTGGATTGCCTGGCAAAGTGCCCGGAGTTTTTCCCAGTTGAGTTTCTCCGTGAACATCCAGGTGTTTGATGTGCTGTTTTACTATTTATTGTTTATTATACAACTACGGTAATTCAACTTAGGACAAATTCACTTGTATGTTTAATCATCTAGTTAATAATTAAAAGTGACTTGTTGTTGTTTAATTCGATATATTTTTAATTTATGCATATTACACCTATTCACCCCCTCTAGGTATTGTTAGGGTCGATCTTACATTTTTCAATTGGTATTAGAGCTTTAAATCGATTCATGACCCTTATTTGTTAAGTCTAGATGAGTCAGTCTTTGTCCGTACCTCCGTTTTTCGACGAAAGCAATTATGCCTACTGGAAAGTTTAAATGAGAGCTTTTCTTAAAGTTTTGGATGAACGTATTTGGATAAGTGTACAAAATGGGTAGACTCCGCCTACAACAACTGTTGCTGGTGTAGTTACACCCACTAATATCTCACTGTAGACCAAAACTAATTTGGATGAGTGTAATTGGAACAGTAATGGCCTTCATGCCCTGTTCAAGGCCATTTCTGCTGAAGTGTTTTGGAGTGTATCGATATGTAAAACTATTAAGAAAGTTTGAGATATTCTAGAAACCATACATAAGGGAACTAAAACTGTTAAGAACTCTAAACTGCAGATGTTAACTACTAGGTTTGAAGAGATAATGATGGTTGATGATGAGACATTTGATAGTTTCTATGCTAAACTCAATGACGATGTCAGTTCGAACTCACTGTCTCACAACCTAAAAAGGTTAAATCCATCACCATGAACACTGTTACAGAAGTTAAGAGCGAGTCCACTAACACTGAGACCCTTAGGGACGACGAAATTGCTTATTTCGTTAAAAAATTACATAGGTGATGAGAAATAGGAGAAAGCCTCATGAGCAAAATAGTGAGATTCCTAGTAAACTCTCGAGAGGTAGACGTGAGAAGAACACCTCTAGGACTCCCGTTAGAAAGTCTCAATCTGTCCAATGCCATGAGTGCAAGGGATTTGGTCACATTAGGTGTGAATGTTCTAATTTGAAGAAGAGTTTGGGTAAAGAACGTCGTAAGGCATTAGCTGTGACCATGAGTGATGAGGAGTCAGATTCTAGTTCTCATGATGAGACATCAAGTGGTGAGGATGAACAATATTATAAGACCTTCACCTCGATTGCTGAAATCGAATCGGACCGTGAGATTAAGAAAGGGGAAAGGAAGGATGAGAGTGAATGATGTGGAGATTTATTCAATTGCAGTATTGCTCACCTTGCTCTCAAAGCTCAAAGTAGTTCCATGTGGTATCTTAACAGTGCATGTTCAAGACACATGTGTAGTGACAAATCTTTGTTTTCTTCACTTGATGAGTGGAATGGTGGTGTAGTTACGTTTGGTGATAGAGCTACTAGACCGATACTTGAAAAAGGAGATGTGAGTATTGCTGGACTACCTGCCATCTCAGATGTACTGTATGTAAGAGGTTTAAAGTCCAATTTGTTGAGCATCAGTCAAATTTGTGATGTTGATTTTAAGGTTACCTTTGTCCAGAAAATGTGTTCTGTGTATGACTCGACTGGTAACATTGTTCTTGAAAGTGTGAGAACATCTAAAAATTGCAACAGAGTCTTACCTAATTCAAATTACAAGTGTAATAGTGCCAAGATCAACATCACTGAGTTGCTTCATCAACGACAGGGTCACAGGAACCATAACAGTCTGTATAAACTTGCCAAGAAGGAGATTGTCAGTGGCCTAGAGTATCCACAAACAAAATCTAAGATCTTGACAAGCAAGCCTCTTGAATTACTCCATATGGATCTGATGGGACCATCGAGGACCGAAGTCTTGGTGGTAAAAGATATATCTTGGTTGTGGTTGATGACTTTTCTCAATTCACTTGGATTGAATTGTTGAGAGACAAAATTGAAGTGTTCAGTCTTGTCATCTCATTGTGTATGAGACTTAGAAATGAGAAAGGTTATTCTGTGTCCAGAATTCATAGTTAACATGGTAAGGAGTTCGAAAACTCGACCCTTGAGAACTTCTGTCTGAAGGAGAGAATCCAGCATAAGTTCTCATCGCCGATCACTCCACAACAGAATGGGGTAGTTGAGAGAAAAAATCGTTTGCTTCAAGAAATGGTGAGAGCTATGCTTCATGGTAAAGATTTAGATATGAATTTTTGGGTTGAAGCCATAAATACGGCATGTCACATTATCAATAGAGTTTATCTTAGACCAAAAACTGACATGACACCATATGAGATTTAAAAGGGTAAACAGCCTATTGTCAAGTACTTTCGTATGTTTGGCAACAAGTGCTACATTCTGAGAGACAGAGAGAACTTGGGAAAGTTTGATTCAAAAAGTGATGAAGGTATATTCTTAGGATATTTCAAGAATAATTAGGTTTATTGGGTGTACAATAATAGCACACGTGTTGTGATGGAATCTATTAATGTGGTGGTTGATGATGCTTGTAGTGAGGGAGAGACTGGCGGAGAGTGTATTGAGTTGGAACAGTTGGATGTTGATCCAGTCAAGGTAACTGAACCTAAGGAAGCTTCAGTTCTTGATCCCCCACGGACATCAAATTAGTTGGTTGTTTCAACGAAGGATTCTACTTCTAATAATGAAGCTAAACCACCTCAAGAACTTTCGTCCAAAGTCAAATTGGATCACCCTAAGGATAATGTGATTGGAGATATAGAAGAAGGAATGAGACTTCGCAATAGGGTTTTGAACAATCTGTCATATGCGAGCTCTGTGTCTCAGATTAAACCGAAGAAGGTTGAAGAAGCCCTTAGGGATGAATGTTGGGTTAATACTATACATGATGAGTTAAATTAGTTTGTTATAAACAAAGTTTGGGACTAAATGTCTAGGCCTAATGATTGTAATGTTATTGGTACTAAGTTCATTTCAAGAATAAAACTGATTATCAAGGTACTATTACGAAAAATAAGGTTAGGTTGGTTGCCCATGGATACACTCAGGTTGAAGGTGTTGATTTTGATAAAACATTTGCATCGATAGCTAGGCTTGAATCCATTAGAATTCTTCTGGCGGTTGCCTGTNAACATTGTTCTTGAAAGTGTGAGAACATCTAAAAATTGCAACAGAGTCTTACCTAATTCAAATTACAAGTGTAATAGTGCCAAGATCAACATCACTGAGTTGCTTCATCAACGACAGGGTCACAGGAACCATAACAGTCTGTATAAACTTGCCAAGAAGGAGATTGTCAGTGGCCTAGAGTATCCACAAACAAAATCTAAGATCTTGACAAGCAAGCCTCTTGAATTACTCCATATGGATCTGATGGGACCATCGAGGACCGAAGTCTTGGTGGTAAAAGATATATCTTGGTTGTGGTTGATGACTTTTCTCAATTCACTTGGATTGAATTGTTGAGAGACAAAATTGAAGTGTTCAGTCTTGTCATCTCATTGTGTATGAGACTTAGAAATGAGAAAGGTTATTCTGTGTCCAGAATTCATAGTTAACATGGTAAGGAGTTCGAAAACTCGACCCTTGAGAACTTCTGTCTGAAGGAGAGAATCCAGCATAAGTTCTCATCGCCGATCACTCCACAACAGAATGGGGTAGTTGAGAGAAAAAATCGTTTGCTTCAAGAAATGGTGAGAGCTATGCTTCATGGTAAAGATTTAGATATGAATTTTTGGGTTGAAGCCATAAATACGGCATGTCACATTATCAATAGAGTTTATCTTAGACCAAAAACTGACATGACACCATATGAGATTTAAAAGGGTAAACAGCCTATTGTCAAGTACTTTCGTATGTTTGGCAACAAGTGCTACATTCTGAGAGACAGAGAGAACTTGGGAAAGTTTGATTCAAAAAGTGATGAAGGTATATTCTTAGGATATTTCAAGAATAATTAGGTTTATTGGGTGTACAATAATAGCACACGTGTTGTGATGGAATCTATTAATGTGGTGGTTGATGATGCTTGTAGTGAGGGAGAGACTGGCGGAGAGTGTATTGAGTTGGAACAGTTGGATGTTGATCCAGTCAAGGTAACTGAACCTAAGGAAGCTTCAGTTCTTGATCCCCCACGGACATCAAATTAGTTGGTTGTTTCAACGAAGGATTCTACTTCTAATAATGAAGCTAAACCACCTCAAGAACTTTCGTCCAAAGTCAAATTGGATCACCCTAAGGATAATGTGATTGGAGATATAGAAGAAGGAATGAGACTTCGCAATAGGGTTTTGAACAATCTGTCATATGCGAGCTCTGTGTCTCAGATTAAACCGAAGAAGGTTGAAGAAGCCCTTAGGGATGAATGTTGGGTTAATACTATACATGATGAGTTAAATTAGTTTGTTATAAACAAAGTTTGGGACTAAATGTCTAGGCCTAATGATTGTAATGTTATTGGTACTAAGTTCATTTCAAGAATAAAACTGATTATCAAGGTACTATTACGAAAAATAAGGTTAGGTTGGTTGCCCATGGATACACTCAGGTTGAAGGTGTTGATTTTGATAAAACATTTGCATCGATAGCTAGGCTTGAATCCATTAGAATTCTTCTGGCGGTTGCCTGT
>CAIGRF010021166.1:0-21142 GCA_903798235.1 Fraxinus ornus
TTTGTTGAACAACCACCCGATTTTAAAAATCACAAACATCCGGACTATACTTTCAAACTTTGAAAAGCTCTCTACGATCTAAAACAAGCTCATAGGGCTTGGTACGAACAATTGAGCAAATTTCTAATTTTAATTGGTTTTTTAATTGGAAAAGCGGATACCACTCTTTTGTTAAAACTCATAAGAACAATATAATCATTGTTCAAATTTATGTTGATGATGTTATATTTAGTGCTACTAATAATCATCTCTATGAAGAGTTCTCTAAGTGCATGAGCATGGAACTTAAATTCTTCCTTGGTCTCCAAATTAAGTAAACTTGTGATGAAATTTTCATCAATCAAAGTAAGTACATTTTGGATATGCTCAAGAGATTCGACATGGATGATCTGAAGCCATTGAACACCCCTATGAGCTCATCCATAAAATTGGACAAGGACGATCAAGGTACGTCAGTTGATATAACAAAATATTGAGGCGTGATCGAATCTCTTCTTTACTTAATCGCAAGTAGACCCGATATTATGTTTAGTGTATGTCTATGTGCTAGATTTCAATCAAGTCCTAAAGAATCACATCTCAAAGCCGTGAAACGAATCTTTAGATATCTTAGTGGCACTAGAACTTTAGGGCTTTGGTATCCTAAGGGCACTTATATTGATCTACTTAGCTATTCGGATGCCGATTGGGCCGGATGCACAATCAATCGTAAAAGTACTAGTGGAACAAGTAATTTTTTGGGCTTTGCATACTTGTATCATGGTTTAGCAAGAAACAAAATTATGTTGCATTGTCTACCGTCGAAACCTAATATATCTCGGCCGCTAGTTGTTGTGTACAAGTTCTATGGATGAAACAGACTCTTAGTGATTATCACTTATTCTTTAATCATATACCCATTATGTGTGATAACACTAGTGCCATAAACTTGTCTAAAAATCCTATTTTACACTCTAGGACGAAGCACATTGAAATTAAATATCACTTCATAAGAGACCATGCTCAAAAGGGTGATATTATGTTAGAATCAGTAAACACGGAAAGTCATTTGGATGATACCTTCACAAAACCTCTAGCTCTTGATTATTTCTCGCATATTAGAAGGGGTTTAGGGACTATTGATGAATTCGAAATAGATAATTGAGTACGTGTAATTACATGTCTTTATTATATCATTGCATCATATTTAGTTTGTTTTAATTTAATTTCATTTAAAAAAAAAACGGAACGAACGGACAAGCTAAACGGACGTCCGGTACTATGCAAAATTAAAACCATGTTTCGCGAACTAGAAACCATTCTCCTCCTCTCCACTTTTCTCTCATTTCTCTATCTAAATCTTGTCCCTCACCTTCATTCTCTTCACTCATATCATCATCTCCACTCAATTCATCGATAACCCACTACATCTACCATCAAAACCCTTTCCAAAATTATAGGACGAAGCACATTGAAATTAAACATCACTTCATAAGAGACCATGCTCAAAAGGGTGATATTATGTTAGAATCAGTAAACACGGAAAGTCATTTGGATGATACCTTCACAAAACCTCTAGCTCTTGATCATTTTTCGCATATTAGAAGGGGTTTAGGGACTATTGATGAATTTGAAATAGATAATTGAGTACGTGTAATTACATGTCTTTATTATATCATTGCATCATATTTAGTTTTTTTTTAATTTAATTTCATTTAAAAAAAAAGGAACGAACGGACGAGCTAAACGGACGTCGGGTACTATGCAAAATTAAAACCATGTTTCGCGAACTAGAAACCATTCTCCTCCTCTCCACTTTTCTCTCATTTCTCTTTCTAAATCTTGTCCCTCACCTTCATTCTCTTCACTCAAATCATCCTCTCCACTCAAATCATCGATAACCCACTACTTCTACCATCAAAACCCTTTCCAAAATTTCAAATTTCATCCATTACATTCCATTTTTCCCAAATCCGAAAACCTAGAAGTTCAAATTTCTTTTTCAAGTCTTCTCTATTTTTTTTTTTTTGCAATGTCGGCATCCAGAAGAATGGGGAAAAGACTCAAGAGCACGGTGTAGAAATTTCCTCAACCGTCATCCGATGAGGAATATGGAGCCCGAGGTGCCGATAAACCTGTTTGAAAAATCACCCATTTTAATAGGTAAGAACGTTGATTTTGTCAACTTTACTATTGAAGCACCCGCATTTCATATTGAAGAATATTTTGAAAACATGGGGTGGGTATCGGTCGCTAATCTCGAAGAACATGCCTATCCTTGCCTTATGAAAGAATTTTACCAAAAATTAGTTATTTCGCCTCGTTCGGATGAGATTTCATGTTTACTCAAAAATGTTCGTATCACCATCAACAAAGCTTTCATTTGTGAAACTCTTGAGCTTGAGCCATGTGATACTCAATTTTTTCTTCATAAAACTCGTCCTACCTTTGAAGGGTACAACCCTTTTGAGGCATGTCGTCGGGTGACCAGAAAGAATTTTGAAACTATCACAAAAATTAGTGCAAATCATCTAATACTTCCATGTAAAGTTTTACAAAATATCATTGCACATGTGATTCTTCCTCGAAACGGTCATCGAGACGAGGTAAACTTTTTTTATCTTTTTGTCCTCAATTCCTTTCTTATCGGGTGAAAACTCGATTTTTCAATTATTGCACTAGGTCTCATAAAACTTGTACATTCCACGCGACATCTTAAAGCTTTGCCTTACGAAATGATTCTTAAAAAAAATCTTAAACATTTTGGCATTCCACTTCACGATGAAACTTTCGTTAAACTTCGCTCTACCGACACCATAAACATGCAAACCCTTAAAAGAATGAAAATAGTAAAAGAAAACGGTCAATGGGTGGCACATACGAAATGGTTTGACCCCACGTCGGCTCCATCGACTCTACCTTTTGAAGGTGATGAGGATGATGATGCTGATGATATACCACAAGTCCCACACCCACCTCACGATCTGGAGGATTCACATTTACCGAGGATCACTACAACCTCCTCAATGGCCGTATTGATTCTCTTACATCTTTAGTGGATGGACTTGGCGGGATACTTCGGGAGTTGCAAGTCCAGCAGGACGCTATTCGGGCTTAGCAGAATGCCATCCAAGCACAGAAAGCGGACATGCAGGCTCAACAAAACACCTTCTATGCTCACTTCTATGCACTTTTTCCTCCACCGCCTCCTCTGGAGACATAGATTTTTTTTTTGTCGTTGTTGCTAGACTATTGTTATGTTTCTTGACTTCTCTAAAATCTTTACGTTATGGCTTATTTTTGTTTTAGAGATTGGTTATGATTAATGTTGCGGTTATTATCCATGTTTTGCCTTGTGCTTTTTATTTATGCTAAAAGGGGGAATGCAAAGTGAGATGATTATGCATAATTCATTTACAATAATAATAATATACTTAGAGTATATGAAAAATGAGAAAAGAGAGAAACTCATATATACTTACATGGTTATCAATTTGTAAAAGAGGGGGGATACTTGCAATACATGGTAAAGATAGGGAGAATACAGATTGCATGATAAATAATTAATCATATTCTGCAAATCATCTTGTTTGTCATAATCAAAAAATGGGAAAATTGTTGACCTATGGTTAATTTCGAGTTTTGATTATAACAAACAAATTATTCTCATCTCTAACATTTACATTCGAGTCTTCATTGATACATGTTGCAAACCTGGTGGAAATCGACCATTCACAATCAAGCTTGGAAATCGAGCACTCACGTCAAAACAATCGGAGACAAATCAAACATTTACGCCAAATTCAAAATCGAATAACAAAACATGTACTCACGCCAAATCAATCAAAGACTTTTGACTTAAATGATTTGAATTCATATGTAAAGGTAAAACGCTTTAATTCTTAGCAATGAATCACTACAACTCGTAAGTTAAATTTTTAAGCACGAAATAAACTTTTCACAAAAGCACTTGCATAAAAATTATTTACGATGTGACAAAAATCTTCACTTAACTTTTTTACCAATGACACTTATTTTGAAAAAGTGAAAATGTCCCTAACGGATCTACACTTGGAAAGAATAATTAAGAAAAGGGTAAATCAAAGATTTCCTATCTGGTGGACGTCCGATAGTCTAACGGTCACATTTTTAACCGTTCCTATTTCTAACACTCAACGGCTAGTTCAGTCGTCCGGTACAGTGCGGACATTCGGTTGGACAGAAAAATCTAACGTTTTTAACTGCTATAAATATCAACTCACTTGCCATTTCATATCTAACAACTTAAGAGCATTCAAGTAGGATTCTTTTGAGCAAAATTAAATTGATTTCTCATATCATTTTGGTGTTGAAATTTTTTTGATCAAATTAACTTTTGAAAATCATTCTACATATCAAATTTTTCATACCTAACACTTGAGCTTCATTCATTGCTACCTATTAAAGTGTTAGCCTATTTATCTCTTGGTACTTAATCGTGATCATATTATTTATTAAGAGAGAAGTTTCAAGTTTGTAAATTTAATTTTCTTTAAACTTGTGGGTCGTATTGAGGCCTCGTAAAGTTCAACGTTGTAAAAGGGTTGATTATCCTTGCTTGTAAGTCCTCGAAAGTTTTGTGAAGAGTTGGATTGCACCACAAGTCAATCAACATAGTGAAATTAGCCTTGCTTGTACCGAAGAGCATAGTAACGGAGGACGTAGATCGAACTTCCATAATTATATCGTTTGCATTCTCTATCCATCTTTACTTATTGCTTTCATATTCATGCTTTCTATTTGAAATAATCTATCTAGTTATCACGTGCTCGATTTTAGGTTAAATTTTCGAAAAAACTTAAAAATCAATTCACTCCCCTCTTGATTAGCTATTTTTGGGCTATCAGTTTCAACACAAGAAGAAGAGGTGCAATGTTTCACCATAAAACCATCAGAAAATTTGACAAATCCAACCTAACGGTCAGATTTTACTACTATACGATCGCATAGGATATAACTATACGGTCACATAGTTATAGCAGTGTAGCCCCTTGAATTCTCTACAGTCGCCTATGCGAAGGCATAAGTCATTTTTATGGCACCAAGGTTGGTTTTTTCCTCTTCTTTACAAATCATTCATCCATGGTTATTTCACGATTTTGAACAACAAGACCAACAGTCATGGTTAGTCACATGTCCAAAGGCAAAAAAAATGATTGCAGTTGACGATGGAAATCTGTACACTTATTGGAGTGTTTCCTTTATCAACCTACGTTCAAGCTTCTCGATCTTCTAGTAGANTTTTTTTTTTTTTTGTATAAAATCTTGTTTGGTATTGATTGAAATCTAAATTTTAATCTAAATCGAATTTAACAATTAATTTTAATAACATATTTCATGAAATCCACAACGTTTATCAAAATTTACTAAAAATATAATTTTAATCCCCATAAATATGGGCAAAATCACAATAAATTTGATTTTTTTCTTTTTTCTTTTTTCTTTTTTCTCTTGCTCTCTTAGTTTCTCCTCCAAGCCTTTTACCAAAACGTATTCAATTTGTATATGATTTGATTGTGTCCCCTAACTTAAAATGTTTGTGTTCGCCCCTAGCTGAAGGTGCAATGGATCTTCATGTGCAGAAGGAAAAGACCCACTGAACAACACGTGCCACCGCTAGAATTAATTAGCACATCTTGTAACTGATGATATATAGTTTCATCCAAAAATTATAGAGTGAATAAAAAAGCTTGACTTGTTCATTGTAGTTTTAAATAAGTAAAAATAGTAAAAACAAAATTGCGACTAAATATTTATTCTTCGTTTTAAAATATACTAATAGAATTTTTGGACGACAACTGTTATTAGGGAAAGATGTGATTATTAATCGAAGATTTACTGCAATAATGTGATGGAAAAAGGTTAAGGACTCAAATGTAACAAAAACTGAAAGTTATGAAACCTTAGTGCAATTCAAAAGTAGTGCATTTTCACAAGAAAAATGTGATAACTGCCCAAAAATCAGTCAAATATGAGGTTTTTGAAAATTTTAAAATAAGTTAAAAAAGAGTCAAGTGTAATAGTGGCTAACTGTCAATTTGGGATGGTCGATGTCATTGGCTCCCCAATCCTCCCATCCTCGACATATTTAGAAAATTTGGATGTTTGACAAGATGAGCAAACATGAGAATTGAATCTTGCCATATGCGTTTGTTGGGCATGTGTGGCAACATAATAGGTGCTTGAAGTTATGACTGTTATTTCAGTACAAACTTCGACGGTATATTTATATTAGATTCTTAGTCAATACGGGCTCATTGTCAAAGTCCAAATATTTCAATCAAATGTCCACAACTACAAGTACCCTTATTATTTGCTCTAAAGATTTAGACTAGAAGGACTGTATTGCAATAAAGTTTTTAATTGAAAATATTGGGCCTCAAAAACATGATTGTTTTAGATTAAAATATTATTTCCACTAGCTAGGTTTATTCATAAGATAACCTCAAAATCACGACAGGATATTGTGGTACTAAGGCGCATTATATGATGTTTATTCAACATTAGATGGTCGTTCTTTAATCATTGAAACAACACTATGGCTCCTTGTTGGAAGGTCATTAAAAAAAGTAAGTGTACTTTTATGGTTAGGCAAAAAAGAAAAAAAGAAAAAAAACAAAGGAGTACGGGAATTATTATTCTTATTATTGACATTTTTTAATGTTAACTGGAGATACAAAGGTTTCCGATGCTATATTGAAATTGCAATGGACCATACATTGAGTAGGTGCAGCTTTTATGTAACAAACTCTTAATTGTATCAATACTCCTAGCTCTCCGTTGGTAAGGTCGAGGGCCTAAATTTCAAATCGCATGAAGCGTGTGTTGAGCTTTGTTGGCATCTCTAAACATTGAATATGAGACTTACTTTATTGATATTGTTATTTAATTTCATACAACGCTAATCTCTTGTCTCACTGAGAAGTTTTTATTCTATCCACTAGGGGTGGAAGATCAATTTCATAATGTCACATTACATGAGGATCATCTACATGTAGCATTTTACTTGCGAACATTAGGGTGAAGTCAATTTTGTACTTCAATTCACGTGCACTAGAAATGGATTTGTCTGAGGCTATATAAAATGTTGTGTATCGTTTATGTAAGTTTTAGTCTTTTGATACATCGTTCAGTAATTAGTTTGTTATCTTCTCTAGATTACACTTCATTGCAATGATTATATTGTTTATTTTACGGGGTACATTACTTGCATATATAGTCTCCAACATTTAGGGTCGGTTGCAAACCAGTCACGAGGTTTTTTGTTGGTATTTAACTCATCAACCTTATATTTTAGGAGCAATATAGTCATCTTGGATGGACAATATCGAGATATGATGTTAAATTTAACCCAAATATAATAAATTTACCTTCAAGTTCAAATAAACAAAAATGAAAAGAAAAAGAGTATCTTACACCATGACTATCAAACTCGATAGCCCTTGGAAGATTAAATGGGCAAGGGCAGTTCAACATATCCCTAATCTTGCCATTTATATATTCTCGAATCTCATTCACTAATGTGTACCAAACATTCAATGTCTACAATATGTACACTTTATATATCAGGAGGCACACAACACAACAGAGAAATTATGGCCCTGTTTGACACTCATTCTCTTTTTTTTTTTCTCTTTCTTCATTTCAACTACTCATTCTCCAAATAAAATAATATTACACACAAATCTAAAAAATTTCATTACTTTTCAACCACACATTCTTCCATTAATCATTATTTCAGAATTCATTTTTTTTTCCCCAAAATGGGTGTCAAACACAATATCAAACAAGTAGACCTTACTCTTCATCCACAAGTACAAAATTGTCTCATAATTGAAGTTTTCTGCACCCTTGATAAAAAATAAAAATAAAATATAAGTTTGAAAAACAAATGACATCGAAATTGGAAGCTTAATGTTGATCGCAAAAATCAGAACTCTAACCCTAGCAGCTACACAAATAAATCCAATCCATGCCAAGTTTAGTCTAGTAGTTTTTTGAAATTATTTTCTAATATCCTATGTAAAGATCAATTCATTCTAGACTAAAACTTTCTTTTATCTAACCCTCCCAAATCTTGACAAAAAGAATCAATTTAGCTATTCCTATATGTAAGATCTGCTTATATATGTCGATGGCTAATTCTCTTCAAGATAATGTCTGGCTAGCCTGTTGTGTATTAACTAATTATAATCAAAACCTGAGTAGACAAGCCAAAAGGGAAGAAAGTGAACAATTATGTTAAAATATGGTTAGTAAATTAATGTAATAATTAATCGAATCGATGTTTCATTTCAGATGGTAAACATTGTGTAACTCAACACTGAGGATTACATCATCCTACCTAAACATTATAGACAAAGCATGGACAAAGATCATTCCCCCTCCCTCCTATAAAATCCCATAATATAGACCTGATTTACCCTAATACATTTTCGAAGTGTTAATAATCTAAAAAGATACAACAAGGGGTTACTTACCTGAATTAGTGCTGCATATTTTTGCTTCAAATGAAAATAACAGAAAAAATGCTTTTAAGTTTTGGAATTGGCTTCTAGGAAGTGAGTTAAGTGAGATATGAGAACTCCCTATTTACGGTGTCATGAATAACTATAAGAAGAAATTTTCTATACAAATTATACTATCGAATAATCCACATAGAAATAATATCAGAGAATTAGAATAAGTATAACCTACAATATTATGAAATTCTTTCCCTTTAACAATCCAAACCAGTGCAAAGGGTAGAGCTTGTTGAATAAAAGTAGGGCTCTCTCTCATCTCAATTTACTAATATTTGCATGGACAACTAGATGACCTACAATAATGGGAATAGCTAGTGAAAATATTTTGAGGAATCAATCCAAGGGTTCTATCTTCAGCACAAAAGAGCAAGTGTAGACACTAATCGACACTTAAGAGATGGCTTTTCCGAAAGCTTGGCCAGACTACCTACCACTAGTCTTCGGCCGGAGGGGTTTATTGCACAAGAACACCGGTATGATTCATCAACATTTACGAGGTGAATTGTGTCGAACTCTCTTTGATTAATTTGAGATGTTTTCAAGTAAAAGTTGCCCAAAATACAAGTTGATTCCCCTCCTATAATATATATATATTATACATAAAAGACAACTCATTCTGAAAAAGAGTACTAATTAACAAAACATTAATAGATCAAGGCCTGGAGGTAGAAAAGGAATCTATACATGTTCTACTTAATTATAACAACTGTCTTTTAGTTTGAATTGATATAATATTTCATGATCATAGCATAGATCACAAAAGATTTTTTAATCTTTAAAAATTAATTTCTTTTAGATACCTGTTTTTAATATTTATACAACAAATTGGGAAGATTTACATTGAATTCAACATAGATTTGGACAAGTTAAATTATTTCAGACACCGTGAACAACTTGCAATAAAGAAAGAATTGGTCATACGGTCTAACCCTCAAAATATAATTTCTAATTAACTTATAAGTTCCACAATTAATTAAGAGAAACGAGAAGTAATTAAAAGGGTTTGTCACAAATCAGAAGTGAACCAATGTACAAGATGTAGGATTTATTATGATGATATTACACTGATTTCTCACCTTAATTTTGACCTAATATTGCGTCCGGCCGGCAGAGTTTCCGGTCCATGCACCATCCATTGGCAGCTGCCCATTAGGCATATTCAGTGGTAAATTGAAGAAAGGAAGTCCCAAGGATGGATCAGGAAATTGGCTGCTCAAACCGCTACCAGACGGCTGCGACACCGGTGGTTGCATCTGGATCGTTTCATCTTCGTCCAACGGCAGCCTCTCATAAGCCACGTTGGTGAATGAAGCTGCGATGATGATAACTGGTCCAGAAGCAATCAAAGCACCCACCACATTTCCTCCTACAACTTGGCCTTGTCCACCAGCTAAATATATAGTCAAACTGGTGGCGCCTGGCGGAGCTGGTGGCGGCAGGAAGGAACCAGATAGGGATAAAATTTCGAACCGACCATGAAGGGTCACCACAGAGCCGGCTGCAGCTGGCTGCCGTATGGTAACATTGTTGACAGTACCTGTTCCACCCAATATACAAATCCCTCTTTGTCTCTTCCTTGCATAGATAGCCACAGCCTCAAACACATCGCAGCCACTGCTGACCTCCAGAATATGAGCCCGAAGCGTGTTCGCGCTTTCTCGGGTGATAATAACCGGGGGTTTTGGCTTGTTCTTCGACCCTGGTGGACGGCCGCGCTGCCGACGCGCCACCATGTCACCTAAACTTGTATTGGATGTTCCAAACTCCAGACCTTGATGCGAGATATCGTTGTTTTCGCCGGAAAACTGGTTTCTATCGGTTTCTTCATCGGATTCCTGTGGTCTTTGGAGGTGGAGCTGGGAAACAAAGTGGGAAGCTGAGCCTAAGTCCAAATCAGCCATATACTACAACAAAAGAGAACAGGAAACCAAGAAACAATAAAGTATGATTATCAAAAAAACAAATTTTAATGAAAAAAACAGATTTTTTTATGAGTAAATATACAAATTAAAGCACAAGAATTCAAACCCTAGAACGAATAGAAAACAAAGGAAATCAAGTGGAGAGAAAAGAAAGGATGAGGAAGATGTATGGAGAGAGAAACAGACGGAACCATTCTGAAAATTTAAAGTAAACATATAAGGGCATAAAATATGAACATATTCAAAGATGAGGGTAATTAATAAGCTGCTTTTGATTAAAATAATGAGTAATATATAGTGGGAGAAAGCAACAGGGGGCGTGAGGCTGTATGCATTGTTCTCTGTGACTATTCTTCAACCCCGTTAGACGTGACTTTTGAAAATGTTAATATCAGTTTTTTGAGACTCGAAAATTTCTTTTGAATTCGTTTAACTAATCTATAATATATTAAATATCATATCGTGAGAATAGTTTGTTTAACGATTCTAATTCTACTATAATTCAATTATTTCAATAATACCTTACTTTTCGTTTAATTTATTTAACCATTTAATTATATTATCAATGTACATGTACATTTGACATATTCATTTAATTTGTGTATTTTCATTAATGTAAGAACTCCCTATTATTATTTTCAATTAATTAACATTAACATTCATTTAATTAATACTCATCTTCTTTTATGTATTTCAGTTTTATTAATTATAATTATAAGTTAATTAGAATTTCACATTCAAAAATACATTTCATTATTTACGTTCATGCATGCTAATTAACATCCAGTTTTACTTAATTGAAAATTAAATAAATGATTTAATATTTATTGTCAAGTATATATTTCCTGGTATTAATTCTAAATTAATTAATATTAATGCATATTCAAATATTACTTTTACAATACTTATACAGCATTTCGTTGCACGTTCAACGTTGACTAGTTTTATAAAAGTATTTTTTTTCTAATTGAAAGAACGTCTATCCCCACGCCACGCCACGCCACGCCACCCCCACATCACTAAAAAATGAATGATGAAAGAGGAGGGATAGAGAAGAACAAATCCCTTTTCTCTTTTTTAAAACAGCAATCAGAATGATGTAGTCCGAGCGTCCGCAGGAAAGAAAAAAAATTGAAATTGAAGATCATATAATTTTTTTTATAATTGATACAACGCCAAAACTTTTCTCATTTTAATAAACTTATTTTTGCGTGAAATTAAATAATGAACATCATGGGAATTGTTTACCGTATAAAACATATTCTAGTAATCTTGTCAAAGGTGGTTTTCATAGTACTAAACCATTAATTAATTATACGTCCTAAAGGCATGATTCTCTGTTAATAATCACTTTACATAAAGAGATTGTAAGATCTTTGTTTAATAATTAATATTATTTTATTTTTTTATTTTTTTTCAAATTGACAAGACTTAATTGTTAAGTATTAAGTTAACTAATGTAAAGTAAAACAATTTTTTTATGCTAATTATATATTCTTATAACAGACTTCTGATAAGTGGATGTTAAATTATCAAAAATATATTACGTAAAACTTAGATCTTCATTATAATTTTTTTATGTGAAATAATATTTTTTCAGATTTTTCTGTTTTATATTCTCGTGTCGATCATTATAATAAGGGTGTGTTTGAGCCACATTATTTTGTAAGAATGTATTCTGAAATAGTAGATTGATGGAGAATGTGTGGTTGAAAAAAAAAAAGTATTGATGTGATGAAAAATATTATTTTATTGAAAAATATATAGTTGAAAATGAGTAGAAAAATAAGAATGAAAATTTTAATATGTACCAAACAGGTTTCAAATTTGTTTTTACGTGTTAATTGGTTAGATGCTGCACCAGATAGTTGCTCGATTGAAACTCTCTTGAAAGCAGCTCAAAAATTGTTTTAAATAGATCTTGTTTTACCAGGTAATATCGTGACAGAATTTTTTAATCAGATGCTTACTATTAATAATAATAATAAAATTAGGGTTTATCAGAAAGTCATTTAGGAAATAATTTTAAAATGATTGTGTATTTATTTGATTAAATTTAAGTGGTATCATGTAAAAGTTAAAACCAGTGCCAAATTATTTAACTTGACTTATCACTTATGCGTACACATATTTATACAGGTAATTAGCATATAACGTCCTTACCTTTTATTTTTTGGCATTTTTACCTTTATTTTCACATCTCATTGTGCAAAAGGTTATTTTCATTCATTTTCCCAATTAAAACTGTGAAATGATGAATATACACTTCTGTTTAAAAAAAAAAAAAAGGAACTAATTGCAACCATAGTCCCAATTTTTTGTACGAGTCCCAAATAAATTATTGAAAAGGTAATTAGCACATAGTATTCTTACCTTTGACTATTATTGTGAAAAACGTCTATACCTTTCATTTTTATTTATTTATTTATTTGACATTTTCACACTTAATTACACATGAATGCGCAAACCATCATTTCTATTTATTTTCATCCAATTTCTCAATAAATGGTTGTAAAATGACGAATATGTAAGTGTTTGCTCTGATCCAATCAATTTTGGATATATATATAGCAAGATCTATAATTTAATTGAATTAATGTTCTAATAAATTAAATAATAGAATTTGTAGATTTAAGTATTAGCAATTTGTTAATCACAATAAATTGTGATTGTGATATACAAATTATATATGACTGAATCTTAAATCGTCAGTGGTTGTATGTAACAATGAGATATGAATATCATTATTACAGATAGACTATCACGTGTGACATTTCTTATTTGTGAGGTAACTAGATGATCTCACAAGCTAAAGTGTGATGACACTTAAATGAACACGCAAATGTTTTGTAATAAAACAAAATATTGGAGAGCCGCTTGGGAGATTCCACATGGATAACTATCTGAGTGTCAGGGTTAGTCTCTAACGTTCGGTACTCGAATTGATCATTTGACTTGAGGTCATCATAGTGCTTATATGAGGACAGTCATACTTTGGTGATGTTGGATGTTGCTCTGCCAATGGTCGCTAATACAATATCATTCAGGTATGTTAAGAATCATATGAAAGTTATGAATGATCAATAGAGGATTCATCACTCTTAGATAGTAAGAGATCATAATCTACATTTCATTTAGTTAAGCTGATAATGAAGTCATTGGTCAATGTGTACTCATAAGTCGAAAATAAGTCTCATTTTTTACTTACATTAACTTAATAGTGGGATGAAATATATGATCGATAATTGAGATTGACACATATTCATATCTCGTAATTGATCGGATCATATTGACGAAGTGATTATAGTTTCACGGTAAACAAACAAGTTTGATTTTGTCATACCACGTGATATTTTTCGTCACATGTATTGCCCTAATACATTGCTAGATATCAATTTAGGATAACGGATGTGAATTAATGATAAATTAAAAGGGAGTATTTTAATTTATTAATTTTGATTAGATCAAAATAATAATTCACATTGTTCGGCATCGTGATCGGGTTTCTTGTTAATAGACCGAATTAATTGACAAGTGTTATACAATTCATTAACTGAGTTGCTTGTTAATAGACCGAATTAATTGACAAGTGTTATACAATTCATTAACTGGGTTGCTTGTTAATAGACCGAATTAATTAATTGGATTAATTAATTTATGGACCAAATTCAATTAAGGGAAAATTTCATTAGTAAGACATTAAATATGACCTATTTTGAATTTAAGAAATAAAGTTAACTTTTTTCAAAAATCAGATATTAATTTAAATTTTATTTATTAAATAATTAATTGAAAAATATTTTATTAATTAAATATATTGGAGTCACAATATTATACAATTTATGGTCACAGTTATGTATTAGTCACAATTACAGACGTCACAGTCACAAACAACAAATTGTACATGTCAATTTATTTTTCGATCACAAATTAAATAATGTAATTGGTCACATGTTATTTTTTTTGTCACAAATCACAAATTTTATGATCCACAACTTACTTCATGGTCACGAAATATCAAATTAATTGATCAAAAATTATTTTTAAATCACACATTATCAAATTATTGGTCACAAAGTATTTCACGGTCACTATTCAAAAAAATTATAGGTTACAATTCAAAATATTGTAGGTCACAATTTATTTATCGGTCATAAATTACAAATTTTATAAGTCACGACTCAAACTTTTAGGTCACATATTCTTTATTGGTCACAAAAAATCAAATTCATTGGTCACATATTATTTATTGGTTACAATTATTAAATAATTGGTCACCCGCCCCACGACATCCTACCCACAATCACCGCACCACCTCCACCGCCACCGTCGCCGTGGCTATCGCCTCACAATTTGAAATTCACCATCTCTACCAAACCACACTGCACCACGCTGCACCACAACCACCAACAAAATCCCCAAACCCGCCACTGACATATGGACTTTCAATACACTACAAATCAACCTCCAATTCCGACCACAACAAAATAAAAAAAAAAAAAGAGAAACGGAAAACCTAATTTTTGCAATGGTCGCAACGATCGGCCCTATCTACCATCAACTAAAAACACACCCAAAAACCACATCAAATCTGGAGCTACAGATCTCGACCATAGTGGGTAGACCACAGCCAACATCATCACCACCACCACCACCACCAAGATCCACTGCCATCGCCACCAATAAAACTAGAGCCACTGCCGTATCCAATATTCGCCACCATTGGATCCAAGAAAGCCACAGCCACCCAACACCACCACCATGAGCACCATAACCCAACTGTGACGTCGTTGCGACTTCAATCAACCAGGCATTGCCTCGAGTTCTCAACAACACACAAAAGTGTCGGGCAGTAAATAGAGAGAGAAATGAGAGAATGAGATGGGCATAGAGACAAATCGCATGCAATGGCCCCAACTCTGCCTCCATTTTCTATTTTGATTTCTCCGAAAAGGATCGGACGAGAGGATAGGAGGGTCAAAGAAGAGAAAAAAAGAGAGGTAAACGATTTAGAGGTAGAAAGAATGGAGATATATAATTAGGGTTTGTGATTGAAATTGTGCAGGGTAGATTAATTAATTTTATAATATTATTATTAATATTAAAAGTTTGAATAAAGATCGGATTTTTGTATAAACAAACTTTAAATCTGATTTTTGAATTGTGATCTCTAAAATTATGGTTGCAGGTAATTTCCACTTTAATTAATTGGATTAATTAAACATTAGATCGAGTTAATTTTAAGAGATGGGCAACGCCCACTTGGACTTATATTAATAAGGCATTAGGGTTTCAAAAAAAGAAAACAGACAATAATTCATATTCTTACCAGTACAAGAAAAGAGAAATCATAATTCTCTCATTCTTGTTCTTTGTGTGAATTTTCATTGGAAGCTGAACAATTAGACAGTTGTGGGTTGTAGTTCGTGTTCGATAATTAGCAAATGAGTTTGCAAAATTTATCAAAGGTATTATTCTAAACACGATTTCTATCTAAATACAAAGAAAATTCGTTGTAAGAATTGAAAAATAATTTAATTTCCACTATGTATGTTAAGTAAATTTCCAACAATGGTATCAGAGCCTATTTTGTGCTCGTTAGAAACTATTTTGAATGTTTGAACAATCAAAAGTTGATTGTTGTTTTCTTGTTTCTAGCAATTTAATTTTTTTTTAAAAAAAGGTCGGAAAGAAGTGGACAGCGCCACCACCGTCATGGTGGCAACAGAGCACACTGTCGCAAGCGAGGGGCACGCACTGCCTCGCGCTACGGATTGAAAAGTTGCTCGTCGCCATTCTCAGTAGCAGTGGCGAGCGTCATAAGGCATTAGGGTTTCAAAAAAAAAAAAAAAACAGACAATAATTCATATTCTTACCAGTACAAGAAAAGAGAAATCATAATTCTCTCATTCTTGTTCTTTGTATGAATTTTCATTGGAGGCTGAACAATTAGACAGTTGTGGGTTGTAGTTCGTGTTCGATAATTAGCAAATGAGTTTGCAAAATTTATCAAAGGTATTATTCTAAACACGGTTTCTATCTAAATACAAAGAAAATTCGTTGTGAGAATTGAAAAATAATTTATTTTCCACTATGTATGTTAAGTAAATTCCCAACAATGGTATCAGAGCCTACTTTGTGCTCGTTAGAAACTATTTTGAATGTTTGAACAATCAAAAGTTGATTGTTGTTTTCTTGTTTCTAGCAATTTAATTTTTTTTTAAAAAAAAGGTCGGAAAGAAGTGGATAGCGCCCACCACCGTCATGGTGGCAACAGAGCACACTGTCGCAAGCGAGGGGCACGCACTGCCTCGCGCTACGGATTGAAAAGTTGCTCGTCGCCATTCTCAGTAGCAGTGGCGAGCGTCACTGATTAACCTTTCAGCAGCACCGTATGCTGTTGTTGTTGATAATAGCAGCGCAGCGCAGCGCTGCTGCTCTTGCTGTGGTAGTACTCCATCGCTGTTTGACAACGGTGGAACACAGCCCGCTTCATCCATACAAGCAGTGCCAAGACAGTCACCACAATGAAAAGAAAGAAACACCGACAAAGGGAAAGAGAGAATTTTTCTATGTTTTCAATCGGGCGAATGAAATTGGGGACGAGGAGCTTGTGTGCAATTTGTGAAATTGAGGGGCCATTCCTTAAATTTTGTATCTAGGGTATGTTTGCAATTACTTAATGAAAGGTCTTCTCTGCAATTTTAGTATTTACAGGGGTGTGTTTATAATTTTAAAATGGGTCAAAATGTATATTTTCTAAAGGTGTTTTGAATTTATATTTTGAAAATGTTTGACATATATTATCAATTTTTGCCCATTTAAAAATTTATTTAAAAATGACTATTTTTTATGTTACGTTAAAATTGGATTTTAACTTAAATATAAAAGTTTGACCATAAATTGAGTTTTATTTATTTAGGAGTTTTATCCTAAATTAAAATGTTAATTCAATTGTAAAATTTGACATTTGACAAAAAATTGATTTTAATTAAATTGTCTCACCCTAAAATCATTTTATGAAATTAAAGTTGAGTATTTAATTAAATATGCTATCCCTAAAATTTTGAAATTAGAGTTGAACTCTAATTTTTTATTTAATTAAATTTGATTTTAATTAAATTTAGCCGCCTTAAGTTTTGAAATTAGAGTTGGACTCTAATTTGATATTTAATTAGAATTTAATTTAATTGTTCTAATATATTTGTTTAAATTAGTTTAGACGATTTTAATTGCTAGAAACTTGAAATATGTTTACATATAATGTTAGATATTATATAGGAAGACATTTATATGATAAGTGTTTTATTAGTGGATAATTATGGACTCGACCATGTGGATGTGTTGAATGGTTAGTTTTATTGTTGTTGTTTTATGTATCTGGGAGCTCTTATTTATTTTAGACCTCTGTTGTAATTTTATGGGCATGCGAGTTCAATTATTTAGGCCTGTGTGCCAACTATTATATTATACAAGTTGCAGCTAATTAAAATGCAAGAAGAGAAGGAGACCATGGATATGGAACATTGTATACTTCAATGCAATATTCCCTAAGAATTGATCAACTAGTATTTCTTATGGTTCGAAAAGACTAGCTATTAAAGTTCATAATCGTCCACACTATTATATATATGTTTGACACTATGAAATATTAGATATTTCTGAATGACAAGTTTGACTTAACTAAAATTTATCTTTTGTTGAGTACACTCAAGAATATAAATTTTAGAGGCATGTTAAACTAACTATAAGATGCGTGAAGACAAAGAGTGTCAGCTTAATGATCTGAAAGTTGTATGAAAATACAATTGATAATAGTATCTACCCAAATATTTTATTAATGCTTGTTGAGTACACTCAAGATTTTAATATAACAATTGGGATCACAGCCCATCGGGAGTCAAGTACTGATTTCATAAATTTATGTGAGAGTGTAATAAATTTGAGTTAAATAGTGGGAGTATAATTAATTTAATAAAAGAGCATGTTAAATTAATTGATGCTTTATATATTTTAATCTTTTACTTTTTGTCATTTACATTTATTGAATCATGAGTAATTATATTTATTTGAAAGGCATATTGGATACCAACAACCAAACCAAATTTTCTTGATCGGCATCACAATCTGAGAATTGTTCTCAGGCATGAGAAAATTGGTTACGTCCTTGAGTAACCCTTTTCAGAGATACATGTTGATGACTTGACAAAGAAGATGTGGCTGCTATAATAAATACAGTGATGACGAGAGTACTGCAACATGTGTAATGCTTGCGACTATGTCACCTGAGTTACAAAAGCAATATAAGAGTATGGATACTAACACGTGATTTTTCGTCTCAAAGTGTTGAATTATGAACAATCATTTGTGGAAAGATACGGGATTTTCCAACAACTATACTAATGCATAATGGCAGAACAATCTTCAGTCAGTGCTTGTGTACCGAAGATGTTGACTACATTGAGAAATTGTCTTAATTGGGTTCAGTCATGAACCATGAACTAAGTATAGACTTGGTTTTGCAATCTCTGCAAGAGAGTTGTTCATAGCTAGTTATGAATTTAACATGAATAAATTCGAATGCACACTTATTGAGTTCTTGAACATACTTAAGACTGTTGAGCCAAATATTTATGTTTGTAGTGGGCAAATCTTAGTCATAAAATTCCTCTAAAGAAGTCTGAAGGATGCTTTAAGAAAGCAACCAAGATGGTAAGGACAATATCAAATCTAATGACCCTTATTATCATTTTGGAATGATAGATCATTGAAAAGGAAACTGCAAAGCTATGTCTACTTCATTAACTTCTTAGGTATTGGATACCAAGTATAGATCTCATATTTGTATAAATATGCATAAACTAAATATAAGTATATCATTGAAAAAGGGAGAAGTTGACCTACACGTTGAAATAAACAAAGGTTGTTGCATTGCACGTAAGAGCATATTTCTTGTCATTGCCTTTATGTTTAGTATTATAATTAGAGAATTGTTACTTTGTACCCACCATTACTAGAGCATTAAATAAATCTCATATTTGGATATAAATTATTTTAATGTTAAGGACAATTGTTGTTCCTTTTTATCTTGATAAGATTTTAATGGTTATGATAAATTACAAAATGACATTTATATTCTAAATGTTGAGTATTCTATAATAAGTATAGAAATTGAAAAGCATAAAAATGATAATCTGAATAACACATATATATGACATTGCATATATGGTCACATAAATGAGAACACAATCCCAAAATTACGTAAAGATGTATATTTGGTACAATGACCAAATTCCCTTTTACTTGAAAATGTGAAATATTTGCACAATTACTAGGTCTAATACATAGTGATGTATGTGAATCCATATCAATTAATGCTAGATGAATTTTCTCTTAACTTATCATATTTACTGACGACCATTCAGAAATAGTCACATATATTTAATGAAATTCAAGTGTGAAACTCTTGAAATGTTCAAGGGATTCAAGCTAAAAATAGAGAAATAAATATGTAAATGTATTCTCACACTAATATCTGATCGATGTTGAGAATATTTAAAAGGTAGAATTTTAGATTATGTAAAAGAGAATGTGATTCTCTTGCAGTGGAGTCATCTACATACATTGCAACATAATGATGTATCTAAAAGAAGGAATCATACACTATTAGATTTAATGCAATTAATAACAAGCCATGCAAAACTTCCAAAATTATTTTGAGATCATGCACTTATTGCTATGTGATACGTACTAAATCGTGTCACATCTAAATCGGTTGAAAAATCATTACAAGTTATGGAAAGGCAGAAGGCGCAACTTATCTCACATAAATATTTAAGGCTGTGACCCTTATGTGAAACGCACTGAATCTGAATCAGATAAGTTTGAAACTAAATCCGATAAATATATATTTGTGAGATATCCAAAAAAAAGAATTGGATATCAATTCTATGATTTCGTTGAGAAGAATGTGTTCATCTTAAGATATGTCATATTCCTAGAGAAAGTGTTTATTCTAGAAGAGGACAGTGGGTGCAGATAAAATCTTGAAAAGGTTCAAGAATCCACAGATATAGTTGATCAAGTAGATGAACTTGAGTCTGATCTCACACCTGCTGAGGAACATACTCTTGATTAAGAAGTGGAGACTCCAAAGGACACGTCAGCTCCATGTAAATTTTGTAGGATCATTCGATCTTCTGGAATGTACGAATCCATGATTACTAATCGAGGATGATGAACATACTAATTATGTATAAGTAAAGTTAAGTGCTGACTCAAAGAGATGGCAGAAGGCCATGGAATGAGAACTACATTCCTTAACAGGAATTTACAAGAATTAGTGTACATGACACAACCCGAAAATTTTGAATTCAGAGAAGCCAACAATGTATGCAAGCTTGATCAATCCATACATGGATCGAAACAAGTCTATTGGAGTTGAAATCTTCGATTTGATGTGAAAATCAAAATGTTGATTTTATCAAAAAAAAAAAAAAAAGATGAATTGTGTGTTTACAAGAAAATAGTGGGGGCATTATCGCTAGGGCTGGACATGGGTCGGTTCGGTTCGGACCGACCCAAAATTTTTGGGTATTTAATAAATGAAACCATTCGATTCCGTACCATAATTAAATTTTTTAACATTTACAACAACACTACATAAATACAACTAAT
>CAIGRF010021183.1:0-13545 GCA_903798235.1 Fraxinus ornus
AAAAATTTTATTTAGTTTCGGTTCTTATTCGATTCTTGGTCTAGATCCGAGACCCGACCCAAATCCATCGGTTCTCGATTCGAGTACCCGTTCGGGTATTTAACTTATAGAGAGAGAAAGAAGGAGGGAGAGATTAGAAAGAAAAAAAATGATTTAGGGTTTAGGAGTAAAATTTGGTGGGCGGGGGTTGGGGTATAATTTAATTTTATAATGTTATTATTAATATTAAAATTGAATTACACCTAGTTTTTGAACAAAAAAAAAACTTTTATACTTGATTTTTGAATTGAGAAGTTAAAGACTATATTTGAGTGATAAAACCTTAAGAGCGGACGAAAGCATGAAAATAGACAAATTTGTAATTCAAACTCGTTAATTTAGTTGAAATTTAAGACAAGGCTGAATAACACGGTCAAAAAATAATGTTCCTTGGACATGGTCAATGACAAAGATGGAGATGACAGGGTGGTGTGGCAGACGATGATTGAGTGTTGTATTTTTTTTCAAACTGTTCAATCATGAATTGACGAGTTGAACATGTCATTGAGCCTGCAATGTGGCCAGATTGCATTGTCAAAACCCGTTAGATGATTAAAACGAGGTCTGGAGATAAAACTCGGTATATTAATTTATTCAATCAAAAAGCAAATAAATATCCATCTTATGGACTAAAATTTCATGCAAATCTTTTCTTGTATGCTTAATAGGCAAAAAGTACATTATCAATTCACTTTTTTGGATTTCAATTTTAGTTGATTCCTTTATACTATAGAAAGTGAGTTAATGAGAAACATAATTTATAAAGGATTAACTTATTTGATGTGAACCCAACCAAGAATTGATCTTGGGAACCTACGAACAAGATGAAGTCATCCCAAAAAAGCTAGAAATCACGTCGTGCAAAAATCAACTCGCTCTGTTGTTCGACCCGTTTCAAGAACCGAGATTACGTGTAAGAAATCCAATTCGTTGATTACCCGCAACAAGAACCGTGAATTGGGAACGCCACAAAAGGATTGCGAGACCTTTTGATAAGTTCAAGTTAGAACTTTAAACCACCAATAACATGGATGAATAAAACTCTCAAAATTCTCTCAAATAATTAAAGTCTTATTTTTCAATGAATAATAATAGAAAGTATTTATATGAAACTATAAAAAACCCTAATTTAGCTAGATAATCTCGTGTTTAATTCAAATAGATCACAAATTACAAAAGATGTTAATAATATAGTATTTAAGTCAAATTAGGAAACTACCAAAAAAAGATAAAATTCTCGCCAAGTTTTTATACTATTTTCCGCAAACTTGTCTCGACATGTTTCTGTGCGTCCGCAAGCCCAAAAGTATCATACGCCCGCGTAACCTTATAAAGAATTTCGTGACGATTCCGAAATGTATTCATGGGCGAAAATTCGACACTCGAGCTAAAAGTTATACCCGTTTTCATCCACACTGCTAATTTTCTTTACAAATATCTTCCAAACCTTGAATCAAACTCGTTTCGACTCCCGAGCCCTTCACAAAACTTAAACATTGGTTTGTCAAATTCACCCATCTGAAATCCATTATGTGAACTCTTGACTCGTGTGATCCGACCAAGTGATTGCCTGTCCCGGATCATATCAATATTTCGGTTTAAATTTTGTTCAGTCGGAAAGAAAAATTGCTTGACTTAGCTCATGTTTGGTAGCCATTATTTTGAGAAAAATAAGTTTTAAATAGTGATTTTTTGGAGAACGTTTGGTTAAAAAATGGGGACGTACAAAATATTTTATTGAGTAATTGAAAATGAGTATGAGAATTAAAGAGTTTTGAAATAATGGTTGCTTAACAGGATAATTTATTTATTTAAGGTAAAGTCATTTCAAGAATGTCTCAAGTCAATTATTTGGACCACAACTTGAGCTCTCTGGGTGGGTGGGTGTTCTTTGTGCCTGAACCTTTTGCAGGAATATTTCAATACTGCCTTTGTTTTCTCATGTTTTGTTCACATATTAATTAAGGAATTGTGGGGTTTCAATTTCACGTGTTTTACCCTGTCTATTCCTGTCATCTCACACTCAACTCTTTTATCATTTTTTCTCATGTACTTGATCGTTTTTCATTTATGTTGATTGTTGAGCCTCATTTTTTCATTTAATCAAATATTGTTCATTTCTACTGTGACATGTTTTGTCTTGGCATAAAGAAGAAAAAATGAGGTATTTTTTTTTTCTTTTAAAAAACATTTTTTTTGCCAACACAGAATCTGTCAACAAAGGTGAAAAAAATGACGTACAAATACATAAATCTTAATTTATTAGCTTCAACAATAAACAAAATAAAGTCTTATCGCATGTTTGTTTCCGATTTCAAGCAAAATTTGTACGGTTGCTACAGTGTTGTGGTCACAATATTTGATTTTATTATGTCATAGTGGGCCCCACAATTTTGGAAAAAGGGATCAAAAAATCCCTTTTCTTGTTGAAATAATTTCTCCGAAACAGACCCTTTTATTCAACAAGGCTATGGTGTACTACTATCACCTATTAACTTCCCATGCGTTGTATTAAGGTAACGAACATATTGACTATTGAAGGATAAATATGGTATTGAATCAAAGAATGTTATCTAATCATGCCTGATTCATATGAGACACGTGATGCCTAAGCAATGTACTAATCAAGTTGATTAATGACAAGATAATGGAGATTAAGACACAACTTTTCAGTTTAAATCAGATAGTGATTGAACGTGGCCAGATCACGATGTGACTATGAACATGAATTTATACCACTGGCCACGTTGGCCAGAGGCGCCATTTTTAAGGTTAAACGACAAATAGTGGCATTTCTGATATTTTAGTGGATTCTACTGCTAGTTTTGACAAAACTCACATGCATTAGTTGATGCCTTGACAGAGATACCAAAACTAAATTAACATTTATTGTGCTAAGTTTATTATTAGAACATCAATAATTACAAAAATTGTTAAGTCTCGCCTCCGAAACTCAAAATAAAGGTGCCACGTAATAAGTCACGTAAGCATAGCCGATTTTGGGCAGAGGCAAGTGAGGCCCATGCCTCAGGCCCAAAAATTAAAGGGCCTTAGATTTTTTATTTTTTATTTTTAATACCTCATTCCTATTTCCAACCCGTCTTCCTTAGTTCCTCTGTGTTGGTGCGTACGGGACGAACCAGAAAGGCGAAATGCCGAAACCAACCCTTGACGACACCGTCTTCTATCTTCTTGCTTCTCTCTCAACCGTCCACGGTCCACCGTCCGCCATCGTGCCACGAGGCCCACGACACTGCTTGCCTATTGGTATACTTTGATTTCTATGTATTTTTTTTTTTTTTGCATCGAACAATTTCTCAAATTAAGTGGATTGAATACGACTATTTTATTGAAAATTTGCACCTACTAGGTAGTATTTGTTTTCCACTTTTCCTCGTGCATTCAACTGTAACTCAAAGAAAATATGGGGTTTTGATAAATTGTTGTTGGAGAATCAACATAAAACTTGAACATCGATCTATTATATATTAATAACGATTCTTTACTTTGAGATTAAGATTAGTAGAAAGACAAAAACAAACCTGACTCATTGGAGGTATAATGAATCCCCGAGCTTTCTATACTCCATATGGCGCTTATAGTCTGAATCTAGCATTGTGCGATATGGTGAATTGTTGTTCTAAAGTTGTAACCTTCTTTGGAGTGATACAATACATCTACACATTGTTCTCCTCTTCTACCAAACGATGGAAAATTTTCAAAGATAATGTACACGGTTTGACAGTGAAGCCATTGTCACAAATACGTTAGAAAAGTCATGTTGAAAATGTTGAGCCTATAATGGAGCAAATTGCACAAATAAGAGATGCATTACTTGATTTGGCAGAAAGTAACGAAGAGCCTAAAGTAAACAGTGGAGTTGTTGGCAACAAATGAACTTCAGAATTTTGAGTTCTTACTTGGCATGATTATCTGGTACAGATTGTTGCATGCAGTCAATATTTCACCAGATTTTTGTACATTTTTTTTTAATTTACTTTAGAAATTGAAACTTAAAAAAACAGTTCTTCTTGTAATTTTCACTTGAAAAAATACATAAACAGCCTGTGATGAAGCCCAAAAGGAACTAAAACTCTCATCCAAGAAAACCTAGAGAGAGACAGGTTATTCCACTTAAGCTGTATTGTTCTTGGGTTTTGTTATGGATCTGGGTTGTAAATTCAATGTACCTTTTAGGGGTAAATTAGTTCAAATACTTAAAATTTTAATTTGTAAATGCAATTACTTACGTTGGATAATTGAGTCCATTTTATTGAGCCCCCGTTTGAGTTTTATTTTACGAAGGCCCAGCCATTTGTGTTAGGTTTAATTGTATGAATAAATAGATTCACACTACATTTATTATTTGTTGCACCACATTTTAATTGTACTTAAAGTTCTTAATCTTTATTTATTTTAGCAGTTATATTCCTAACGATTTTTCATGTCATTCTTATATTCAAACTTTTCATTAATTAACATAGTTTATATTTGACAACAGTTTTATGTTCAAGAATCTGTTGAAATTGCGTAAAATGACTTATTTTTCCATTATACTTTAAAAANATTTAACTGATTGTTTGAACTCTTATCGGTTATGTTACTTTATAATATATCTTTGGTTCTTTTAGTTGTTTGTTATTTTACTGATCAGTGTTAAGTTAGCAATATATTGCATTTACGTTGTTTTCGGGGGCCCAACTTTGAAATTTCGCCTCAGGCCCCGAAAATCATAGGATCAGCCCTGCACGTAAGCAGAAAGTCAACAAGAAAGTCAAAGGAAGACCCACATGGTCAAAATGTGAAGAAAACAAATAAAACCGAAGTCCTTTCATCAAAAGGCTGAAGTCCATATTGAGTCACTGCCTCATGAACGAAGCACTACGATTTAGTTGAGGCTTTCCACTTAGAAAACTACTTTAAAGATCTCTCCTAGGCTCTCAAACTCATCCGAAGTTCATGAAACTGACACTGTCTCTTGCGATAGATTTGAAGATCACTCAAAAGTGATTGATGTAAAGCTTTTTATAAAGTTTGTTAGTGTGTCGGCCTATTCTATAGGGCGGCTGATCCTTTGTCAATGTATTAATTGTATGAATAGACAGTGATGTGAAGCCTCAATTAGGGAAAAGAGGCCACGTGGTTCTTTTCCAACGGTTATCATGTAGGCCAAGGCAATATAAATAAGTTCTCTTTGTAACTGAATATAGGGGATTGGAATTGGAACAATCTGATATTCGAAATATACACTTGAACTCTGAAGAATTTTCTATAAGTGCTTGGTTGAATGTTTCTAGTATTTTTCACATGCTTATCAAATGTAAATTTGGGCATACATTGTGACAACTTCTATACACATCTTTATATATCCTTCCACAAATTCCTGCAGTGGCTATATATATTAGTTTGATTTTTGTCCAGTGATTGTTGTTAGCGCGATCGCTTTTGTTTCACCCGGCGGAGTTTGAACAGTTTTGTCTCTCGTCGCAAAGTACCTCCCGCATCCATTTTCTCCTTGCTACCACCGTTATCCTAGTAGGAACGCGCCGGAATTGTACTTGACTTGATGTGAGTGGGCTCGACATCTATTGAGTTCATTTTTTTAGGTCAACAAAAATCAAACTGCTCTAAGAACTTGCTGATCGACATTTTGATCTTTACTAGTTTTCAGCTACACATCTCATCTTTATTTTACTCTGCATCCAAGGACCGCGATCCACAGCCACCACCATCCGGCTAGACATTAACGTTCACCAATTTATATAAGCACAAGTTGAGCTTACATCAACGGTTCGTGGACTGTAGGTTTAAGCTCATTGAGATCCAACACAACTTTACCTTGAATTAACCTCTTATCCTTGGCCTAGTGGGCTTCTCGTACTTGTGTAATTGGAAATGTTTTCTCCACTGGCCTGCAACCACTAACCAGATTGCTCATTTCACTTTATTTGAATGAGCATGTTGTCTGGTTGCCGCCACCTCTGACTAAAGCTGCCACATTGGTAAAAGATGTAATTATTTCTGCTCTGGATAGAAAGAGAGTGCAGACCGACAAATGGTTGTTGCTATTAGATTTTGGGCTCCAATCCACCTTTGAATCCGGGCTCAGTTTTAACCTAATCGACACCACAATTACAACCAAACTCTCCCAACCAATCTTCCCAATCCGGTTGCTTTCTTGACTACCCACAAGGGGCAACGGGTGATGAATATTATTGGCACAATAACCAGCCACAACGGCTAAGAGAAAGGAAGAAGAAGATGGCACAAAACCAAGGGGAAAGCACCAAGCCAATCGACACTCTCTTCTCTCTTTCCAAACTCATGGCTGCCAATCAATTCACACTTATCAAATAACAACAGTAATGGGGCACACATATATAAAGGTTGGATATAGGCTTTTATGGTTAGGCCCAATAGGAAATAATATGGCCAAAAGGTACCAAGTAAATGTGTTATCAACCAACAAGCCGTCCAAGGTAATGGGTCGGACCATGAGCAACATTAATGAAATTAGGCTACTTCAAATGGCCCAAATAGGTTGTAGGAATGATTTGTTCGATTGTGGTGTCAACATTTCATTTCAGTCATCAGCCGAGACCTGTGAAGTATAATCCAACAAAACTGATTTAATATCATAGCCCGGATTTATTGGGTATCAAAACCCAACAGTTGCATGTTGATGATTTGCTCCAACAGGCTAATGTTACTAGTGAGATTGAAAATTACCTCTCACTTGCTAATGTTCTGATTGGAGGGCTTCACTTCTGCAGTTCTGATGCAGTAGAGGACAATACTCGTGATTGCTCAAAATTTTGCACCTCTAACTTTCAATTTACAGGTCCGCGTCCTGGGTTCGAGCAGAATAAATCTTATGCATCAGTGAATAAATCGGGATTTCAGATATTGATTTCTGGAAATCCAAGATCTGGCCAGAGGCATCTTACGTCTTGCCTTCTCCACTGTTTTGTTGGAAATGTCGACGTGTGGAAAGTTGATTTGGCCAGTATTTCTCAAGAAGGACATGGAGATATGGTTCATGGGCTAACACGAATATTGAGTATGTTCCAATTTTTATTTCAGCTCGTTACAATTACTTTTAGCTATTATAGCAAAATTGCTGCATGAATGTGTGATTAACGCTTGAGCATAACTCATTCTGAACTAGGTAGATTCTAAGATTCCTTTATGAGGATGGAATTTTCGTCTGCTTTCTCGCGAATTAGGATCCACTTTAGCAAGTGTTGCCAAGAAATCTTTGAGGGTAATCATTATTGATAAGAGTCATTCTCTTCTTGGAATTGCAAAGTTTTTTCCTAGTTTAATAATTTCATCCTCAATTATCTCTTTTTCTCGTTTTCATTTACTGGTAAAGTTTAGCATATATTTCACATCTGTATTATGTCATTTCACGTCCCATCGCTGTGTCTTCGCTAGCATCTTACCGTGCAGTTTTGCAAATGTCATTGGTCTTGTAGCCTTGTTAGGCTTACATGATGGCTATTTCTTTTGATTTTGATTTTGATTTTTTCTCTCTGTTTAAGTTGCTAGGCAATGTTTAAAAATGCTCAATCCGGTATTGAGGCATATTATCTTTGGTGAGTTGTAAGCATCACGATAGAAAAATAAAAGAACTCAAAAGAATATAAAAATACAAAAATATGCTTGTAATATACCGCAAACCTTTTTAAATAAATTATAATAAAACCAATTAGCAAAATTTAACGTTAAAAGTCTTAACTTGCAAACAAACATGAATAGATCAAGAAAATAGATAATAGTAAGTTGTCAAATTAGCAATCATGTAATAAAATAATTTCTTATATGATCCTTATTATAAGTTTCCTTTCATTTTTTGTCATCATCCTCTAATTAAAATGTGAATAATTAAATGTTTGAAGAATGCAAAGCAAATTTGCAAACACCTTAGTTGGGTTGAGGCATAAGCCTCACAAATGGCATTTAAAGGGCTGGTTTCTAAGAGTATGTTAAGGGATATATATCCCACGTCGATAAATGATGTTGAAACAAACTAATTAATAAAGATCTTAGGCTACTCCTCTGGATAAAGTTGACTTTTTAAGATGGAATCTCAAATCTTAACATGGTATCAGAGCTCATTATGTTCTAACGAGCGATTCGATCCCTTTAAGACTCTAAAATGAGCACGTGGATTTCAAGATTGGTCTGCTCAAATGAGCCACCATCTTGCGGGGGCGTGTTAAGGGATATATATCCCACATCGATAAATGATGTTGAAACAGACTAATTAATAAAGATATTAGGCTACTCCTCTTAATAAGGTTGACCTTTTAAGATGGAACCTCAAATCTTAACAGAGTAGGCCTCAAATAGTCTTTTCAAATATTTTGTACTTCGGGCAAGTACATGGGAGGGAAAAGAAAGGAGGTGGAGCCGTGGAGGGATAAGAAGAAATAGAAGACTTCTATCTAATACACTATCCACACGTACTAAGTACAACAATGCAGGTGTGGGCGGGTGTTCAGGACAACTATGATATGAAGCTTGTGAACAGGAAAGTTATTCTGTTTTAGTGGAACCTCAGTCCTCTGAGAAGAAATCTTGCTATAGGCTTGGTGAAGTTGACAAGGAAGATGAGCTTTTTGCACGTGCTAAAGTAACAGAGATGGAAGAGTCCCCAACTGTCTGCCGTGAAGAAGGCCTCGTATCTCTGGAACTATTTTCTTGAGCAGATCGAGCCCATACGAGTACGTTCATCCTTGATAATCCTGGTATGGTGTCTTATCCTTGCTCTTACATTTTTGGCTGAAAATGTTGCATCTCTTGGGAATGGAAAGAGTAAAACTTTGTGACATTATGTGGGAGCCTTTTAGATTCCACTCTCCTCTCTAAATTAGAAGGCAAACAATATCTTTATGTTCTTTCACTGAACTAAAATGTTAATTTTTTGTTATAATGTTCGTATAAAATTACATTTTTTAATTTTTGATTTTTATATTGTGTTATGTTTATAATATGCTTGTTATAATACCGTACTTTTAGTCCAAAATTTGGATCAATATTATTCTTTACTAGAAAAATAGTACAAAAGTTAATTTTCATAAATGTTATTAAGATGTATTTATTTGTGCAAAAAAAGGGAAAGAAAGTAAAAACTTTATTTAAGCTAAAAAGAATTTATTGTTTAAATTTTTTAAAAAAATCCATAAACCAAAGAAAAAAAAGGTTATCCAAAAAGGCAAAAATAAGAAAACATAGATAATTTTAAAACCATCATAAGATGAAAGGGAAAATGAATATCAATTTTATCTTTATTGTGGGGTTCTACAATTTTTAAAACGAGAAGGGGTGTATAATAATCAAGTTTCAACTACCTCAGGGGTGTCCTGTAATTTTCTCTAATTAAGGAAAATGTTTGTTGTAAATTATCATTTATATTTTTTTTTTACAGACTGATAAGGTATTAAAAAGAAAGTGGAGCACGTTTTATTTATTTATTTGTTAAGATTTTAACCCAATCAAATCTCATTACATCACCTATTGGTAAACAAATTAGTAAATCGTGATGTACATGCATGTAGCACAATCGAATTTATAATATCTCCCTCTTTCTTAAAACATGCAGACGTAGTTTAAAAAACTTACCATAACCTTCTCCATCTTAGCGTTCTTTTCCTCCCTCTTTTTCTCAATTTGTTCGACTTTTCTTCCCTCCCACTTGTGCTGTTAATAGTAATACGGAAAAGGATAATAATGAAGTCCTTGTCTCTAGAAGGAATTGCTCCAGATATCTAGGTTCGATTATTAACATTGGATGTGGAAATGAAGATGATGTAATACATGAGACTAAAGCTGGCTGAATGAAATGGATAAGTGGTTTACAAATTCTGCATGACGGGATGATTTTTGAAAGATTAATAGTCTCAATTTACGTAACAGTTATTAAATTTTCTGCTGTTCTTTGTAGTATTTAGTGTGGGGCTGTTAAAGATTACAATGTCCACAGTATGAAAATTATGAAAATGAGAATGTTGAGATGGATAACACAAGAAATGTGAGCATATGCCTACAAGTGGATGTTGACATATGTCTACACTCTCGAGTAAACAATAGTTCAATCACCTGCAAATATGATATGAATAGAAAACTGTGACAAAAATTCTTTCGAAATTCAGTTTATGGGTTGTATAATAGAGAGTTAGCAGCCAAATGCCAAATAAATTATCTATAGAAAATTCATTGAATACATGCATCAATTGATAATTGCGTTTGGCAAATGTTAGCAATCTTTTTTCACAGGAATTAGTTATTAAAATAAAGAAAATACTTACTAGTTCTCTCTTTTTAACATGCGACATCAGAAGTACCATCCTCATTATTCCCTCAGAGGATAAGGTAGTTCTTTGAGTTTCCTTTTGAAGATACATTTACACCCTAAATGCTTATTTTCGGGAGGTAAATCAACTAATCCCAAGTATGATTTTGCATTAAAGAATCTATCTCACCATGAATAGCTTATTTCCAATTCAGTGCTTCAGATGTAGACATTGTTCCTTTGAAAGTTTTTGGATCATTCTCTAACATATAAGTTAGAAAATTTGGACCAAATGAAGTAGATATTCTAACCCTTTTACTATGCGTTGGTTTTTTCTCATTTGAAGTGCCATTTGTAGTATCGTAAGTTTTTTTTATTTGAACTTATATTTTCCTTATCTTTACATGGAAAAACATTCTTGAAGAATGATGTACTTTTCGATTTAATTATGGTTTCTTCACGCAAATCTTGAATTTCAGATTTATGTAACGGTATGCACTACTATTATTGGTTTATCCAATAAATATTTAATCAATTATCTTATGACTGATTTCACTTGTTTAGGCTTAGGTGTTTCAACTTTAGTCAAACATCTTCACACTTTCGAGTGTTGGTAGAAAAAGATGATGACATTTCCATAATTCATTTGGAATTTCTTCCATTTTCTTAAGATGTATCTTCTTAAGAATTCTACTTGCCAATAAAATAGCTTCCCTTACAAGTTTTGGGGTAGATCCGAACTTATCAACATAGTATTCATTATCTCTTTAGGAGTTCGATTTTTGTGTTCAATAACATTATTTGATTGAAGTGAGTAATGTGTCGTCGTTTGATGAATGATTCCACACTCGGAACAATATTCGTCAAACAATGTCCCGTATTTACCACCTCTCACTACGAATACCTTTTATTCATTTACCAAATTGATTCTCAACTTCTATCTTATAATGTTTAAATACATCTAAGGTTTTGTCTTTACTTCGAAATAGAAAGATATAACAACTTTGTACAGTCATCAATGAAAGTTATAAAATATTTTTTATTACCTTTACTTTGAACGAATTTCAAATCATATATATCGCTATGTATTAATTCTAAAGATGTCGTGTTCTTTTGAATTGAGTGAAAAATGTGTTTTGGCCAATTTTGCATCAACACGTACTTCATATTTATGATTATGATCAATCTTAAACGTTGGAATTAAACTTTGATTCATAAGTTTGCATACAGATTTGTAATTAACGTATCCTAATCAACTATATCACAAAAAAGACAACTCAAGCATATAAATATAATTAGAATTTTTATTCATAATTTTTTTGGTACAATTGTAAGGAACATTAGTGTCAACTCACTAATCCCTTGATTACCAACCATGGTGCATTCAGAAACAACGGACTCATTTCTTAAACTATTTCAAAATGAGTGTCTCTTTACATTTGCTTGTGCAGTCTTCTTCAACTTTTGACATTCGTTTGAACGATGTCTGACTTTTCCACAATTATAATTGTTGCCTTTAAACTTTAGGCATTCTTAGAGTTGGTCCTTTTTTCACCCGCTGTCGCTAGCCTGTCGTTATCTTGTCGCTCAAGCGACAGTCTCATTGCTCGAGTGCTAGGCGATTGGTGGAGTTAGGCAAATTTTTGGCCAGTTTTTTCTCTTTTCTTTCCAACTTTGAACCACAATTTCTCATTCATCTGAAATTGGTTTTGAGATTCCAAATATACAAGGACGATCTATGCAACGAGTAAAATAATTTTGTCTATTTATATTTATAATTTGACTATCGGATTAAGTCTGAATATTTGGCCGAAATTGAAGTTAAGTTGATATGAAGAAAGCATGAGAGCTGGCTTTTCCCACTAAAGAGGGATCATGCAGTATGAAATAGACCTCCTTGTTGGGATGGCCAACTCCACCTTTGGTTGAATAATCATATAAAAGGTGACAATCTCGTTTAAAATTTTTAAGATGTTTATAAATAGAATATTTATGTATTTTAATGAGACGTTTGTTCGCTCTAATGTTATGTTTAACACGTCATTTAGAATATTATTATTACATTTACATGGACTGAGTGAGAAATGCCGATAGGCTCCTAGAGAATAATGTAAACTAAGAAAAAGTTTTAAGCTTAATATCTACATTAATGGACTTCCATTACCTTTACAAAGCAAAAGAGAGGGATGTACATGCTTGAATATAGGGAAAGGAAAATCGTAGAAGAGTGTTGTTGAGTAAGTCCCATTTTTTTTAGGTTGTTTGTAAATGGAACTCTAGAGAGCCATATACTTTCTGGAATCTTCCAAATGAAGAACATTATAATCGCCATTTTAAAACATCAATTTATTTTTCTAGATATTTTCTTTTCATTTTTCTCTCCTTCATTCTGAAAATTAGTGCATGCCAGGATAGACGAAGGTGTTCAAATCGGTCAAGTTTCGTGCGTCGATGAAAATAGAGTTGAAGAAGAGAAGTAGGATCATATAGCTACTTGCACACGTGTTTAATGAATGCAACCCTTCTTATAATATAATTTAAATTCGGTATCTACTCAAAAATCAACAAAATAAAAATATTTCTTTTTCTGTGAATCGTCTTCTGAACATTGAAATCCACAACATAAAAGGTAATTAAGGTGTTAAGGGCAATCATTCATTCTTAAAACCAATGCTATTCTTCTTCTTCTTCTATAAATATATATGTATATGCACAATTCATATTTATGAATACTTCTTTATTGGAAAAATAGAAAAATTTGTGCATGTGTAAGAAGCGTGCAAGCTACGTGTAAGACCAAACAATACGATTAGGTCAAATAATTAAGGAATACTTGTGGTGTTGTGTTCATCGAAGGGTAATTTTGGTTATATAACGATTGAGTTATATAAATGCTTTGAGTTATATAACGATTGATTACATATGATATAGTGAGATATGATTGGGTCATAATTTTTTTAACCAAATAATAATAAAAAAAACTTCTCTACTATCCTCTTAACACCTCATTTGTATGTAAATCAATATGAAAACTATCATATACATTTAGCATAATCGATTTTTCTAAAGTTTCTCTCGTCACCCATCGAGCGTGTTAGGGATTGAGAAATTAGAATATAAAACATAAAAAACTAAAAAATATTACAATTACAGATCCAAGGCAACAGTGTATGTAAGTCGAATATTTGATTGTTTTTTTTTTTTTTTTT
>CAIGRF010021183.1:13570-28779 GCA_903798235.1 Fraxinus ornus
ACGAGCGTTGTTCAAAGGTGAAGTTTAATATTTGATTATTTATTTCTTTACTTTTTGTTATTTATTAACCCATGTAATGTGAAGTGCTTTTGTATTTTTTTCTGAATAATGCTATCTGTACATAATTGAGTTATATAATGATTGATTACAAATGATATGCTGAGAGATGATTGAGTTATAGCTTTTTTAATCAGATAATAATAAAAAAAATAAAAATTCTCCACTATCCTTTTGACACCTCAGTAAAGTAAAAAATACCTCATTTCCCTATAAATTATTTTTTGAAAATTGAAATTCACAACATAAAAGTAATTAAGTACCAAGGACAATCACTCAATCACTAGTTCTTAAAATCAATGTTGTCATTATTCTTCTTTTCGCCTATTTAAATACTTTGCATAAATGTACAACACAATATTCGTATTCATAAACACTTCTTTGCTGAAAAAACACAAAAACAAAAATAAAAATTATGCATGTGAAAGATGCGTGCAAATTACGTGTAAGGCCAAACAATATGGTTGAACCAAAGAATTAAGACATACTCTCGATGTTGTTTTCAGGGAAGGATATCATACACCTGAAATTAACTGTTAAAACATGCATACGAAAGAAATTTCTTTACAAGTTCGACATGACAGCTAACAAATTTCATAGCTAATTTTTTGTAATTTCTATGTTTTCGTGAAGATAATTTTCAATACTTAGGCTTTTGTGTTTTGGAATTTCTCTCTATTGTTCACTTTATGTGTTAGAGAGTGAAAAAAAAAATGGAAAATTAATATGAAAAATCCCAAAAAAATTCAATTACAGATTCAAAGGCTATAGTTTATGTATCTCTTTCTCTGTCTTTTAATTTTTGGTAAAGGCTGTTTGATTTTTGATTTTTTGTTTTTGTTTAATCCTTGGTGTGTGTGTTTCTTGTTCAATATTCATGGATGAGCATTGCTTACTGTTGAAGTTAATTTTACGTAAGAAGAATGGAGTCGGAAATTAAGAATGAACGAAACATTTACAATTTTCGTTCATTTTTCGTGCTTAAATGAAAAGAGAAATATTACATGTCTTAAATCAATGAGAATGTTTAAAGTGACTTGATATATTAAAACCGCATTAGGTCATTTTACCTTTTATATAACATATTTAATAAATAAATAAACATGTCTCTTTTCTTCATTAATCGTTCAGTGTCAATTCAGTATGATTGCTTGTGTGTTTTCAAACTCAGCACATGTTTGGCACTCGTGGGTTAAAATTTATTTGTTATAAAATTCATTTTAATCTTTTTTAATATTTTAAACATGCATTCTTCAAAAACATCGCTATTCAAAAAAAAAAAAACTTCTAAAAAATCTACCCAAAAAATGCCCTTAATTCCAAATAAGTAGAAAAATGATTAATTGAAAGGTCAAATCCCAACTTTATCCTCAATAAAATCACAAAATGACTTAAGAGTAAAAAAGATAAAATTGTCGTTTCATACTCTGCTTATTGTTGCAAACTGTACAGGTACAGTACAGCAATATTCACCTCTGTGCCTTTTCGTTTTCTTTCTCTCATTTCTCTCTTATCACTCACCCAGTGTGTTAGAGAGTGAAAAGGTAAGAAATTTACGCAAAAAATTCCCAAAAAATTCAATTACAGGTAAAAGGAAAAGCTTATGTAAGTATCCCTCTGTATTTTAATTTTTTGTAATAGCTGTTTGATTTTATCTTTATTTTTTGTGTTTAACCCTTGGCGTTTGTGTATTGTTTAATATTCATGGATCGTCGCCGAAAGTTTAACTTTAATTTTTTGTATGAAGTTTTGAGTTGAAAAATTGAAATGCATGTTGTTTTTTGACACTTTCTCATTTTGGGGGTTTTTGTTCTTTAATGGGGTTTTCTGGAAATAAAAATTGGAAGATTCAGTGATCGCGTTTCTGCACCAATGCATGGAAAAGAGGAGCATGGTCAAAAGAGGAGTTTGAAATTATGGGGGCAATTCTTAAAACGATTCTGGATGTGACTCGTTTTCTGTAAAATTGGGGTTGGGTTTTAGATCGCCAGGGCACTCAAACGCACACGCTCAACAGAGATGTGGAAAACCCAATTTTTTTAAGGAATGTATGTTAGGGCATGCACATTCCTTGAGTCCATTTGCATGTGGATAATTCTGGCTAATTTTAATGCGTTGGATTTTAATTATTAGTGCTTCAATTAAAGTACCGAAAGAAATAAAGCCTAAAACCCGAACAAAATTTGATTTGGAAGGAAAAAAATTGAAGAACTATATTTTCCCCCCTTTTCTGGCCAGGGTTGGAAGAAGGAAGGGTCTGGTTCTTTGGAGGCTTTTGCAAATTCGTGCATATCAATTCTTAGATTTTCTCGGAATTTTTCATCTTACTTTTACCTATTTTAAACAGCAACATCTAAGGTAGGTTCTTTTCCTAAAAAAATTATTTTCTCAAAGGGTTCTCAGTATCTTATGGCCCACGGATTTATAAGCAAATACCTTTGGAATAGATTATGCGTTGAAGATAACTTTCTTCATAGATCTGTTTGTAGAGTGATTTAAATGAATAGTTGGTGTAAAAGAGTTATGGTGGAATTGATATCAAATTGTTTTAGTGGCTCTTAAGTAACAAGAATTTAGAGTTTCACTGATTAATTGTTATTTATTTTATTTTTTTTGGTTGATTCCAGATCTGATGGGTGCTTTGGATTCCATGGAAGAGGTTGGACCTAGTAGCCTCAGCGAGAAGTTTTCAAACGGTACCTCCAAAATGGATATCGATGATGATGATATATATTTTGATGATTCTGATTCGGATGGTGAGGCTGAAAGCTGTTTACAAGAGTTAGGTAAAGAGTTCCTGAAAAACTTCTGTAAAAAGACGTCAACAGCATTTTTTGAGCAGTATGGCCTAATTAGTCACCAAATCAACTCATATAATGATTTTATTAAACATGGTATTCAACAAATGTTCGACTCTATTGGTGAGATTATTGTGGAGCCCGGTTATGATCCGTCAAAAAGGGGAGATGGTGATTGGAGATATGCATCTCTCAAGTTTGGGAAGGTCACACTTGAGCAGCCGACATTTTGGACAGGCGAGAAGTTTTCAGCTGATGGTGGTAAAGAGTTCCTGGAAATGTATCCTCGACATGCCCGTCTGCAGAATATGACCTATTCGTCCAGGATAAAGGTTGAAACTCATCTTCAGGTATGTAGATACACATGCATCTCATTCCAACTGCTTTGATTATACGCTTCAATTGTATTAAAGACGTGCATTTCCTGAATTCAAATACTTCCATTTCTGGTGTACTACAGTTCTTACTTTTTTTTTTGTCAATTTTTTTGATAATAAGTATTCAATTGTCAAGAGTTCTGGTCCAAGTAACTTTACTGGTCATTAACTTCATTTAAAGTATCATTTTTTCAACTTGTTTGATTTTGTTTAAAGTATTCACTTACAGCATGAACTTCATTACAAATTTGTTTTTTCTATTCTTCTAATTGTGTGTTTTCAGTTTTTCCAGTTGTCATTTGTCTATTAGTTTTCTCAATTCGTGCTTTGAATGGGGCTAGAATGAACGTTCTAAAGAGCTCTTATCTGCTTTGTACCAATTGCTATCTGTTGATTGTTGTTGTTTTTTTTTTTTAACAAACTTTAGAAGGTTCATTAAGTCAATATTAATGATAGACAGCATCCTCCCAGAGTGCGTGTGTGTGCTACCTTCTTTTCTGGTTTTAATCTTTGGCATTTAATCTTTTTGCTTTGTTCCTTGAACTTTTCAGGTTTATAGTAAAAATGTTGCAAGAAGTGACAAGTTCAAAACTGGAGTTGAACAATTTGTTGAGAATAAAGTACTAAATGATTATCACAGTGATATCATCTTTGGGCGACTCCCTGTAATGGTAAAGTCAGACTTGTGTTGGCTGAAAGGGGTTGAGAAAGTGGATTGTGAATTCGATCATGGAGGTTATTTTATAATCAAGGGCGCTGAGAAGGTGAGAATGCTGTGCTACTGTTTGTCAAGTAAAATTGTTTATGGTTGTGATTGTAAAGGTGTCCTTATCTAGATGATTGAGCAATGTGCCAATGTCAACATTTACTCTCTTTTATATCTGATGATTGTATTCTGAATGTACAATAACGGATGATTTTGACTGGGGTTCCTATGTTTGCTAATGAAACAACATATGTGCAAAAGGATTATCCTGAGAGATTCAACAGATGAGAGTTTTCAAATTCCTAAGTTGAGATCATGTTTAGACCATCAGTGAAGTTTAATTGCTTAAAAAACAACAAATGAAATACTTTAATGGATGGTATTAATGATATTACCAATCATGTGATACACTATGCTGTGTTTGGTGAAGATTTCATCCTATGTCTGCTAGGTTTGACTTCTTCTGGGTACAATACATTTTATTTTATTTTATTTTATCTGCGAATGGAAAGAACATGCTTTATTCACTAAAATGTCTGGCTTTTTTTTCCTTGCATATCATTTAAATGGTTTCTAAAGTTTAAAGATATTGGATGATTAATTCTTTAGCCAGGCTTATACATCTAGGTGCAACGTTCATGATTAATCCAATAAGCCTATTATCATTTCATTAAGTCCACATATTGGGTACAAGATAAGAGCTGTCTCCAAATTTATAACCAATCAGAAGGCTCTCCCTTTTTCAGTTATACTGGATCTTGTATAGAACGTGATTATTGAAGATAATTGATTAATTTTCTTTCAACCTTTATTGCAGACATTCATCGCACAGGAGCAAACATGCCTGAAAAGATTGTGGTTGTCCAATGATCCTCTGTGGACCATTGCATATCGACCCGTCTCGAAACGTAAAAGAGTATATATGAAACTAGTTCCAAAAGTGGAGCAGTTCATGGGAGGAGAAAAGTTCATGACAGTGTACTTCTCAGTGACAGAAATTCCCATCTGGATTTTGTTCTTTGCCCTGGGTGCTCAAAATGACCGAGAGATAGTAAATTTGATTGATATGGGCACAGAAGATTGTGCTATTGTGAATGTACTTCTCGCATCAATACATGATGCTGACAAACAGTGTGAGGGGTTTCGTAAGGGGGACAAGGCAATCCGTCATGTTGAGAAACTGGTAAAGAGTTGCCAATTCCCACCTAAAGAATCAATGGAAGAATGCATCACCAACTACCTGTTCCCCAATCTTAAAAGTTTTCAACAGAAGGCTCGTTTTTTAGCCTATATGGTGAAATGTCTCTTGGAAGGCTATACAGGCCGCAGGAAAGCTGATAATAGAGATGATTTCAGGAACAAGAGGTTGGAGTTGGCTGGTGAATTGCTCGAGAGAGAGTTGAGAGTTCACATTAAACATGCCGAGAGGCGCATGGTCAGGGCTATGCAAAGAGATCTTTATGGAGATCGGGAAGTGCAGTCAATTGAACACTACATGGATGCCTCAATCATAACTAATGGTCTATCTAGAGCATTTTCAACTGGAGCATGGTCCCATCCTTTCAAGAGGATGGAGAGGATCTCTGGTGTGGTGGCAACTCTGAGGCGAACAAATCCACTGCAAACAACAGCGGATATGAGGAAAACTCGCCAGCAGGTTTCATACACAGGGAGGGTTGGAGATGCTAGATACCCGTAAGTGAATGGAGTTAATACTTATCCTGTTTCATGATGTAATTCTGAAAATCTGATTCTCTCCATACAGCCTCTTTGCTGCAACTTCTTTCAATTGATAAGTTGTCATCTTTTCAACATTTCTTGTTCTTATTTTAAAGTGTGGCCGTATTTCTTCCAGAAGATGAATTAGTCAACTCCTAGCTATTATAAATTAATAATTATGGAATACTGATTCTAGAGTTTGTATTATATTTTATTCAGGTGAAGGAATGCATCTGTTTGGAAACAAAACTTTTGAAGGACGTAGCATCGAATTTTCCAAATGTATATTGTTTAAATATATTTCTGGGATGACATTTTTAAACTGAAACGATTAAGATATCCTTCACAAATCTTTTAAAGTATCTGTTTTATGAGTTTATCTATCAGGGCACTGGGCAAGTTTATCTAATGATTTAATTCTAAAATTCTTTCTTTTGCTCACAGTATTGAGCGATATATCCCTTTTATGAATATATCTTATCCACAATGCAATGGCGTATTTGAAATTTCTTCTGGCACAATTCGTAAAGAGCGTGAAATGCTGATATATCCACATAATTTGCCCTTCTAGTATCAGTTAGATGTCCTAAACCCTTACTGAATGAGTTGTCTGAAACTGCATCAATATCATAGCTGTCTGAGCGACCTATATATTTCATATCATGACTTATGAGTCATTAATGTATATCGTGTTTGGCATTATAGTGTTGTTAGTATCTAATTATGTTTAGATTTGATGATACAGGCATCCTTCTCATTGGGGTAAGATTTGCTTCCTCACTACGCCAGACGGTGAAAATTGTGGACTGGTTAAGAATCTGGCAAGTTTGGGTCTTGTCAGTACGTACATACTGAATCTGGACCATATTCTTGATAAATTGTACGATTGCGGGTTGGAAAAATTGGTGGATAATTCTTCAACTGCTTTCGATGAGAAGCACAAAATTTTTGTGGACGGAGATTGGGTTGGAATATGTAGAGATTCTGCATCATTTGTTGCAAAGCTCAGACACAAACGTCGCAAAATGGATGTGCCACATCAGGTTATCTTGCATGCAAAATTTAGTTAAAAACAATTTTGACGAAACTTTAGTAAACTACATTACTAGAAAGAGCTACAAAATAAAAATATTTCATGCTTTTTTGTATATTGGAAATGTCAAATGCAATCACTGTATTTGCTTTTTCATGAATTTTTTCACTTAATTCACTATATAAATTGTGTACATTGAAGACCATTTATATCATGCATGACTATATCATGGTACTGTTGTGAGATGTTTATGTCTCTTAAAAATTTCATGTAATTTGAAGTTACATACATGTGCTATGCCATCAGCTATTGTACAACTGGAAGTTGTTGCTTATGTAGTCACTCCATCTTAGTATATATTAGACATGCTAGGGTATTGTATCTTGCTAATGTTCTAAACTTTATTAGCATTCATTTGGGGTTCCATGTGATTAGATGTAACTGTATTCACTTTTCTACCAACTTGTGACGTTTTCCATTGAGAACCAATCTGTATGTGTGTTTAAGCACACACTTGCATACACTCTAATGCATGTGCCCATTTGGATGCAGGTTAAATCTGTTACTGTATTGCATTCTAGTGGTGGTTTGAAATTTTTATTTCTTGATTTCCTTGTAGATTGAGATCAAAAGGGACCAGCATCATGGAGAAGTGCGTATATTTACAGATGCTGGAAGGATACTCCGTCCTCTTTTAGTTGTCCGAAATTTAAAGAAAATTCGAGATTTGAAAGGAGAATATTCGTTTCAATCACTTTTAGATAATGGAATTGTTGAGCTCATTGGACCTGAGGAGGAGGAAGATTGTCAAACTGCATGGGGTATTTCCTACCTCTTTACAGCGAAGGAAGAGAATCCACCTATGAAATATACCCACTGTGAACTTGATAGTTCTTTCTTAGTTGGGATAAGCTGTGGAATTATCCCTTTTGTAAATCATGACCATGCGAGGAGGATTCTGTATCAGGCTGAGAAACATTCTCAACAAGCCATTGGATTTTCCACTACAAATCCAAATATAAGAGTTGATACTAACATTCATCAATTATATTACCCACAGAAACCACTTGTCCGGACATTGCTTTCCAACTGTCTTGGAAAGCCAAGGTATGCCCGTCACCATAAGGGCATTCTCCCTCACCCCGAATTCTTCAATGGGCAATGTGCTATCGTGGCTGTCAACGTTCATCTTGGGTACAACCAAGAGGATTCAATAGTTATGAACCGTGCATCAATGGAACGTGGTATGTTTCGTTCGGAACATATCAGAAGTTACAAAGCCGAGGTTCTTAACAAGGAAGCACTTGGAACGAAGGCCAAGGCGGAGGACTGCATAAACTTTGGAAAGATTCAGAGTAAAATTGGAAGAGTTGACAGTCTGGATGATGACGGGTTTCCTTTTATTGGTGCAAACCTCCAAACTGGTGATATTGTCATTGGAAAGCATGCAGAATCAGGGGTTGACCACAGCATCAAGCTGAAGCACACAGAAAGAGGCATGGTTCAGAAAGTGGTGCTCTCTGCTAATGACGATGGTAAGAACTTCGCGGCCGTGTCTCTGAGACAGGTAATATTAAGTTTTATGTATAATTTAATTTTTAGGAGCATCAATATCATTGATTTCTTACAATGTAGCTCACAGTCCTTTGCTTTTAAGCTGTCCCTTTATCAGCGTTGCATTCAACTCTATAGTTTTCCTTGATTATATTTCCAAATTACTTAATGCATTTTTTTTATTTGCCCCGCACAATTTTTTCAGGAAGGTGATATTCACAATTGATTGTGAACCAAAAAATAGATAGATATTTTGAGTTGATTAGCATCAGTAAAAGGAAATTTAGAAGGAACTTATGGATCATTTGCTCAACTTCAGGTGACCAGGTTTTAGATTAGCTCAACTCCCCTCGAGGCTGGAAGTCGAAACAGCTTTCCAGAATTTCCTGTATTAGTACTCTTAAAACTAAGAAAAAGTGGGAACTGCAGGGATAGTGTAGGGAGAATATTTTACAATTGAATACTGCAGTTGCTATAAATGTTAATTTGAGACGTACTCGGGCTTTTCCTATGATCAGTATTACAACTCGACTATATTTTGCATTAGATCCTCGTGGTACTTATGTTTTTGGATATATGGCTCTACAGGTTCGTGCACCCTGCCTTGGGGACAAATTTTCAAGCATGCACGGACAGAAGGGTGTCCTGGGGTTCCTGGAATCTCAAGAAAACTTTCCTTTCACCATGCAAGGGATAGTTCCAGATATTGTGATAAACCCTCACGCATTTCCTTCCCGACAAACTCCTGGTCAACTTTTAGAGGCTGCTTTGGGCAAAGGGATCGCCCTTGGAGGTGCACTAAAATATGCCACCCCATTTTCCACTCCATCAATGGAGGCTGTAACTGATCAGCTTCATAGGTATGAACTCGAAAATGAGCAACTTTACTTCGCCATACATGAATTTTGTTTAGTCGAAATAATCTGAGCTCATCTGACTGGCAGGCTTGGATTTTCAAGATGGGGAAACGAGAGAGTTTACGATGGCCATACTGGCGAAATGGTTCGTTCCCTCATTTTTATGGGCCCCACATTCTACCAGCGCCTGACGCATATGGCTGAAGACAAAGTAAAATTCAGGAACACAGGGCCAGTTCACCCTCTCACTCGTCAGCCAGTGGCAGACCGAAAGCGTTTTGGTGGAATCAAATTTGGTGAAATGGAACGTGACTGTTTGATAGCTCATGGGGCAGCAGCCAACCTGCATGAACGCCTCTTCACTCTCAGTGATTCCTCGCAGATGCACATATGTGGAAAATGCAAAAATATGGCAAATGTAATACAAAGGTCAGTACTTGGTGGGCGGAAAATCCGAGGTCCCTATTGTCGGTTCTGTGAGTCAGCAGAACATGTAGTTAAGGTGAATGTGCCATATGGGGCGAAGTTACTGTGTCAGGAGCTATTCAGCATGGGGATCTCTCTCAAGTTTGACACTGAAATATGTTGAGTTCCCGGTTGATTTCTGTCTATTGTGGTGTTTAAGACAATACTATGAGATTGTCGCTGTAACATTATTTACGCTTTTATTATCTTGTTGGGATGTAAGTGGTTCAGTTCAGATGGTATTCTACCTATTTTCAAATTAAGTAGTCTCTAACTTAACTGTTCTATCGATCAACATTGTTGATCCTAACTGTTATTTTTAGTCCAGATTGATGTCAAAGTTGGGTCTGCATGAAACAAATAATCGTTCGTGGGTTAGTTGTGGTGCCAATCATCCGATCAAGGGTATTTATTGGTGGAATGAGTCTCACCTGCATGGATTGATGATGACAATGTTGGTTCTTTCATTGTTCATTTGGTAAGTTGTGTTTGATTATGAATTACATGAAGATCAGTATTTACGGTGAAATTGGAATTGAAAGATCGAGCAAAATCATATTATGTCCAACACCAGGGGCGCCACTATGATCTTTGAAATTTCATTTTTTAATTTTTTGTACAAAAAGTTATGATCGAGAGCATCTAAATTTACGTAAATAAAATCACAGATTCTCAAATCATCACTATGCTTATCAATGGATTAATCTCCCTTGCCAGAAAGGGGGTGCCCGGGTCAAACCCGGGCGCCCTTTTTCTGGCAAGGAAGGGGCACCCGCTTATCAATACTACTATGATTATTAGTTTCATAGTTTGCTTTACAGATGACTGTGTGAGGTTTTTAACAACTGGATTAACTGTGTGTTTTGTCAAAAATGAAGTGAAATGTTGCCGGGTGTAAAATATGTAAATCGGGGGTACATGTAGCAGGGCTGTAGTTTGAATCCCGAATCAAATCACGCCGGATGTTGCAGCTTCTCTAATATTCTTGCTAGTCTCTTTAGCAGCATCCCATGCATCATCCATGGTCTGTTGCCTTTTCTCACTAGTTCACCGCCGTATCCATAGCTTTCTCAGTCCCTTCTTTTGCCATTTTCGCCACCACACCCGCCGTGTCCCTGCCCCACATCACCGCCTTGTTGTTTGCCATTTCTACCTTCCCTCGTATCTTCGTTCCGGTTCCTAGTCACACCCTGAAAATTATGAAAAATAAAAAACATAAATATGTACCTAATTCTTAAAATGCAAAATTCAAGAGAAAGATTTACCTTAAAATTGTCCTCGAATAGCACCTACGCCAGTAGAGATTTCTCAATTGTGAAATGTATCGAAACTTGGATGCCTCTTTTGATGAATACATGAAAATATTACCTTCTAACTTTTTGGCAATGTACAAGTTATTTCCTAAAGGACTTAATTGATCATCTTCCATAGTTCAGGCACTCCACAGTAATAAAAATAGTTTTAGTTTGTTTAGTTCGTTTTTCTCTTTCCTTCCTCTATATATACATTTTGAAGTCTGTAATTTCACTTGAGAGCTAATGAATAAAATTGTATTGATTTCTTATACTTGAACATGGTATTAGAGCGGTAGATTCTGAAATTCCAGAACCGCAAGTGACGAGTCCGTTAAAGAGGGAGGAGGATAAGCTCAAACTGAGCTGCCATGGCTGGACATCAAAATGTAGATATGCTTCTTGCAGATCCAAGGAACGAACAGACGAATCAGGGAAATGGAAGGCAGAGTGAGGTAAATAATTCAGATATGCTATTTCTTCATAGCTCAGATCATCCAGGAATGCCATTAGTTACAGCTCCTCTAACTGGTAAAAATTTTCTAGCATGGAGTAGATCTGTGAAAGTTGCTCTTGGAGCTAAGATGAAGTTAGGGCTTATTGATGGTAGTGTGGAAATACCAGAGAAAAATTCACCAAATTATGATAAATGGTTGAGAGTTAACTAAATGATTACTTCGTGGTTACTGAACTCTATTTCAAAGGAAATAGTTGAGGCTTTTCTATACACCAGCACTGCTAGAGAATTATGGATGGAGATTGAAGAAAGATTTGGAACTTGTAATGGTCCTATGTTGTACTAGATCCAGCGAGAAATCAGTTATATCTCACAAGGTAACATGTCTATTTCAAAATACTACACGAAATTAAAGAGACTGTGGGATGAACTAACCTTCTTAATGCCTATACCTGAGTGCACTTGTGGATCAACCAAGTCAGTATCAAAGATGACTTCATTCAATAGACTTATGTGATTTCTCATGGGTTTGAATGATGAATATGAACACACATGAAGCCAGATCTTGGTTATGGATCCTTTACCACCAGTCAATAAGGCCTATTCCATGATTCAAAGAGTGGAAAAACAGAGATAAGTTCAGGTATCTAATGGAGAACATACTGAAGTTAGTGCTATAAATGTTAAAACTCAGGGGTATAAAAGAATTGGAGGAGGCAGAGGATATGGTAGAAAATTTGATGAGTAAAGAAGAAAAAAGGAACCAGTTCTGCATACATTGTAACACCACAAGACATAGCAGAGAATTTTGCTTTAAGCTGATTGGATATCTGGACTGGTTTAAACAATTGAGTGAACAGAAGAAAAAAAGTGGAGGAAAATTCATTGCACATATGGCAGATATTGGAGCTTCTCATCGAGTGTAATGGGAGGAATTGAAGATCAGTACCGGAACATGAACCTTACAGGAATTATTCAACAGGAACTGAAAAAAATGAAGAATGGAAAGGGAGCTAATTCTTGAAACAGTATTGACTTTGCTCATATAGATGATTTTGTAGGTTCAACTCTTAAACTTGAATTAAATTCTGCTCTAAGTGCTTCCAACTTAATAGGATCTAAGTCATGGATTGTAGATACTGGAGCTTCTAATCATATGTACAATGACATTTTGTTATTGAAAACTCCTATACCTACTAACAAAAACATTCATGTTTTTCTACTTGATGACACTATGAATTTTGTCAAACATTTTGGAAAATCTAAATACAACCTCATTCTCACAGATACCCTTCACGTTCCTGCCTTCAAATTCAATCTCTTGTCAGTGAGTGAGTTAACCAAAGCTTTAAAGCTGAAGTTCATTTTCATGAAAGATCATTGCCTTTTGTAGGACCTTTTGACTGAGAAGATACTAGCCGTAGGAAGGTTGATAAAGAACTTATACATACTTGACAAGACCTCCTTCTATGCATCTACTATAAAGTCTTTCATTTCTATTGCTTGTAATGTTTCCTCTTCAAATAATTCATTTTCTATTGATAGCAATAAAACCAAAGATGAATCTGTTACTCTTTAGCATAGAAGGTTAGGACATGCTTCTGGAAGTGTAATGCAACATTTGAAAATGATGAATCCTTTCAATAAAGAAATTCTTTCACCTTGTGATGTTTGTTCCTTCTCTAAACAACATAGATAGTCTTACACCAGTTGTGATATAAAAACATCAGACATCTTTGAAATATTACACGTGGATTTATGGGGGCCATATAAATACTCATCCATATGTGGAGCACATTATTTTTTGACATTGGTAGATGCCTTTAGTAGGTGCATTTAGACCTTATTAATCAGGCTTAAAACACAGGTTCTCAACACTTTGAAAAATTTGCACAAAATGGTTAAAACACAGTTTAATCATCAAAAACGTTGTCCATATACACCTCAACAAAATGGAGTTGTTGAGAGAAAACATAAACATCTCTAGCAAATAGAAAGAGCACTTATGTTTCAATCTAATTTGCCAAAGAATTTTTAGGGAGAATCAATTTTAATGGCAACACACATTATAAATAAGTTACCTACTGTCATATTAAACTGGAAAACTCCTTATGAGATTTTGCACAAAAAAATGCCCACATATCAAAACTTGAAAGTTTTTGGATGTTTATGATATGCTATTAACACAAAACCATTTAAAGAAAAATTTGCACCAAGGAGTTTTAAATGCATTTTACTGGGTTTTAACACAGGACAAAAATGATTTAAGCTATATGATCTAATCAATAAACAAGTATTTGTATCTAGGGATGTTATTTTCCATGAGCATGTTTTTCCCTACAAAGATATTCATAACTCCCAATCTTCTATAACAATACCTATGTCTGAAATGCATTCTGAAGATGATACATCAGTAAGTTCCCACCTTGAGAATCAGAATTCTCATCTTGAAACCCAAAATGATCTCCAACCTGCTTATGCAATTCTCATGATATCAATCAACCTACTGCTACTTATCATCTCAATCAGGAAAAGGTCAATCAATCAGATGATTGCATGAATTCTTCTTCAAATCATATCATTCATACTCAGAACTCTCTTCAAACCAGGAAAAGCACCAGACCTAAATCAACACCTACATGGATGCAGGATTTTGTGAGCAACCTGTCATGCACATCTCATATTCCCATATCTAATATTTTATCCAGTGCATCAAAATCCTCTTCCCATACACCAAATACTTATCCTTTTCACAAATCTCCACATTTTGAACCAAACTATTTTCACTTTCTGGCTAACATATCTACAATCCAAGAACCAAAATCTTATAAAGAGGCCAACACAAGGACATAATGGATTCAAGCTATGGAGAATGAACTTAAAACATTGGAACAAAATCAGACTTGGAAAATTGTTCCCCTGCCTCCATGAAAAGATCCCATTGGATCAAAATGGGTTTATAAGACAAAATCGAAATCAGTTGGGAGTCTAGACAGATGTAAAGCCAGGCTAGTGGCAAAAGGGTATAATCAGGTGGCTGGTATTGATTATGTTGACAGCTTCCCCCCTGTAGCAAAATCAGTAACGATCAGGATATTTTTTGCTATTTCATCTGCACAAGATTGGCCCATATATCAGCTGGATATTAATAACACCTTCTTGCACGGTTTTGTAGAAGATGAAATTTACATGTGGCCTCCAGAAGGTTACAAAAAGTTTAAGGAAGGTGAGGTTTGTAAACTCAAAAGGTCACTTTATGGTTTAAAGTAGGCTAGCCGGCAGTGGAACTCGGAATTTTGCAAGCACTTGCAACTATATGGCTTCACATAATCTGCACATGATAATTGTCTGTTTATTCTTCATTTAGATCATAATATCACTGCTCTTCTCGTTTATGTGGATGATGTACTCATTATTGGAACAAATGATAAAAAAAATACAGAGGGTCAAACATTTTCTTGATACTACTTTCATCATAAAGGATCTTGGACTTGCTAAGTAGTTTTTGGGGATAGAAATAGCACGCTACTCAGAAGGTTTGTATCTCAATCAAAGGAAGTATACTATGGCATTGTCACTTATGCTAGTTTGCTGGGTTCAAAACTTGTGGATATCCCACTGCCCAAAGGTCATAAATTCACTACAAATGGTGTTTGTATCAACAACCTGATTAGTATAGGAGGCTTGTGGGAAGATTACTCTATCTTAATCTTACCAGACCAGACTTATCTTATGCAGTTCAGCAACTAAGTTAGTTTGTTAATTCACTAACTATTTCACACTGGGAGTCTACGCTACATTTACTGAAATACATCAAAGGCTCTATGTCAAAAGGACTTTTTTTCCTTCTCCTAACAATTTTAAACTTGCAGCTTATTGCGATGCGGATTGGGC
>CAIGRF010021187.1:0-11646 GCA_903798235.1 Fraxinus ornus
TTAATTATAACACATTTTAATCACAATAAATAATAAATATTTCTAAAGTTTTCTTGCTTTCACACTTATAGTTTAATTTTTATTTATTTATTTTTATTATTAACCCTCTACTAGTTTTCACATATTGTCTATAGAGACGATTTTCGTCCAAAATATTTGTCATGAAGCTCAAAAGACATATTTATTTCTCGTATTTTTAAATAAAAAAAATAAATAACTAATAAAAAACCTAAACAAAATATTTGCCCATCTTTTCAATCGATTTTGCTAATCGTACATCACCATGTATATAGGGGTGTACATCCCCCTCACATGGGGGTGGAATCCGTTTGAATAAAAAAATATTTTATACAAGTGAGTCCCACTCCCATGTGAGGAGGGTGTACACCTTTATGTACATTTTTTTGATGTAAAAGTAGAATTATTCTCTTTTCAATACACGTTAGTAAAATATATTGATTAATGGAAGGTTAAAAACGACAATGCGACGAGAGAAAAAAAGTTGAGAACATAAAAGCAAAAGTGAGCAAATATTGAAAATATTTTCTCAACGTTCGTTCCTTCCCTCCAAATATTTGTTTTATATTTTGGACAAGGGTTGCTATTGCTTTCCAACTTGGTGTTCTCCAATAAAACAGTTGTCACAGATGCCTCCAATGCATTTGCTGTTCTAAACGTATGGATTTCAGTCTTCAATAGCGCGTTAGGCTCACCACCTTTCCTATCCTCGGACACGGATTTTATCTATTAATTAATTAATTACTTTTTTTTTTATATATATATATAATTCGCTGTTTGTCACATCAAACTTACCAAGCTTGTGTTTGAAATTGCTTATAAGTTGGACTTTAGTCTCTTTTTTTAGTCCATGTTTAACACCCATTGTATTAAAACTCTTTTTGTTACATGATTATTTTTAATCACACGTTTAAACAATAAAATATTTTGCATGTAAACCCAAGATTTTCCATACTTTTTAATCATATATTTTCCTAAAAATACTATTGAGAACTCATTTTTTTCTCCCATTAGTGAAAATCAAACATGCTATAAAAAAATAAAAAATAAATATTTTTTTTTTTTAAATAATAGGCACCAAACAAGGGCTTAGCTCAATCAACGTTAGAATAATTTATTGTTGAATGCTATATACTAACACCCTGTTTGCTAGAAATTCAAATTCAAATTTTAATTTAAGTCATAATCAACAATAAATTTTAACCACACTTTTTATGCGACACACGAATTTTCAATTACATACTTATTATTTTTTATTAAAATCTACTAAAAATTTGATTTTAATCCTCACCAACTGTAAAATTACATAATGAATAAGAAAAATTAAATTAAATAGTTCTAAATAACATAATTAAAATTTTAAATTTTTATTTAAGATGGAGTTAAGCTCCAATAATTTGTATTTCTTTATCTTAATATTTTTGATTAACTAGACAGGCACAGGCTTATTTTTGGACCCCCAATTCAAGTAGATTCTCCCCCAACCCCACACTCTTACAACCGATGTTGTATAAACGGAGCAATAGCAGCAGGCAAAAGCAGCACACCTGAAGCAAACGAGAAGCACCCTTTATTCCTCTCTTTCTCTAACCCAAAGGCCAAAAGCTCTCTCTCTCTCTCTCAAGCAGCACACCTGAAGCAAACGAGAAGCACCCTTTATTCCTCTCTTTCTCTAACCCAAAGGCCAAAAGTTCTCTCTCTCTCTCTCTCTCTAAATCTTGTTAAGGTTGGGTGAAGCATGGTGAAATACCAGAGGTACAATCTGTATAACCACTGGAAGAAAAACAAAGAATACATGGTTGATGATGACGAAGAGTCCAACTTCCATTCGATATGTGGAAACTCTGGTTACTGCAATAAGAAGCCAAGTCCCAAGCTTTTATATTTCATTATTCTATCTCTTTTGTCTTGCAGCTTGATTCTGGCACCCCAGATCATGTCCTCAACCTCCAACTTCTCATTGTTTTGTAAGCCCTATTTCCTATTTTTTCTTGGTTTTTTTTTTTTTTTGGTATAATACTTCTTAGTTTATTTATAGTTTTTGTTTTGTGTGGCTTTGCAGATCCTTTTGGGTTTGATGATGAAGGGGTTGGTTCTGAACCAGATGGAAATGGTTACCTTTGTTCCTCTGTTCCTAATGGTTAGTATGCTCAAAACCCTCATATTTTTTTTTTGTTCCTCTGTTTTCTTTATGGATGGGGTGGGGTAGGGTGGGGGTTTGGAAAATCTCTGGGGGCCTGATAATCGTGGGGTAGGCACAAATCATAACATTTATATGTATATTCAATCAGGTGGGCTGTGGAATAATTACTGGCTTTTTCTTTCAATTCATGCCTAAGTTTTGGATATCTTTTGCTATTCAATGGAAAATGGTTGGTGTACACAGGGAGCACTGGTGTCCATAGTGGACACATGGTGCCCCCTATTGGATGGGGTGCCGGTGGGCCGCGCCCCCTCCAATAGGGGGCACCATGTATCTATTATGCACACCATAATGGTACCCCTATGTTGATGTAGCACTTTCTCTCTTATTATTTCCTCAAGTATTCTAGCATATTTAGATACTATTAAAACGATAAGACATTTGTAGAAATGGGTAGATAGGTTTTTCCAATTTAATTCTGAATTTATGACATGATTTTTCCAAATGCAGGAACTATTTGTTGTGATAGAAATAGCATTAGGTCAGATATATGCATAATGAAAGGGGATGTGAGAACTCACTCCGCCTCCTCTTCTATCTTCCTCTATAGAAACAATGGAGTGAATGATTTTGTTTCTGCCCCATCTACTGATGAAAATGACGAGCCAGAGGTTATTCAGCACGAAAAGATCAAGCCCTATTCTCGGAAATGGGAAACCAGTGTAATGGATACTATTGATGAGTTAAACCTCAATGTAAAAGGAAAAGAATCTGGCGTCCATCACCGGTGCGATGTCCAGTACAATGTTACAGCTGTGTTCTTTTCTACAGGAGGCTATACGGGTAATCTTTACCACGAATTTAATGATGGGATTTTGCCTCTTTACATTACTTCTCAGCATCTGAACAAGAAGGTTGTTTTTGTCATTCTTGAATATCATAATTGGTGGATCATGAAGTATGGTGACATACTGTCTCAGCTCTCTGATTTTCCAGTCATAGATTTTAATGGAGATAAACGAATCCACTGCTTCCCAGAAGCTATTGTCGGCTTAAGAATCCATGATGAGCTCGCTGTTAATTCTTCATTGATGGAAGGGAATAAGTCTATAAGAGACTTCCGAGAACTATTAGACCAGGCATATTGGCCACGAATTAGAGGTCTCATCCGAGAGGAGGAGGGTGAAGCTCAGTCGAAAACGGAGAAATCTGCTCTGTCCCCATCATCAGATAATCTGATAGAGACAATTAAAGAGAAGGAAGAATCAAATAGGCCTAAACTGGTTGTAGTTTCTCGGAATGGTTCAAGAGCAATTACTAACGAAGATTTACTGGTCAAAATGGCAGAGGACATCGGGTTTGTGGTCGAAGTACTGAGGCCTCAAAGGACATCAGAACTTGCAAAAGCTTTCCGAGTTCTTAATTCAAGTGATGTTATGATTGGAGTCCATGGTGCTGCCATGACTCACTTTCTCTTTATGAAGCCCAGTTCTGTTTTTATTCAAGTCATTCCCCTGGGCACGGACTGGGCAGCAGAAACTTATTATGGGGAACCGGCAGTGAAATTTGGTTTGAGGTACATTGGCTACAAAATCCTTCCGAAGGAAAGCTCGTTGTACGATGACTATGACAAAAATGATCCCGTCTTAATCGATCCACAGAGTGTGAATGAAAAGGGATGGGAATTCACAAAGAAGATCTATCTCGACGGTCAAACTGTAAGGCTGAATCTAGGAAGGTTCCGTAAGCGCTTGCTACGCGTGTACTACTACTCCATTGCTCAAAAGAAGAAGAGTTTACATCGTCAATCACAGTAACTTTTAGCACCTTTCTGAACATCATTTTTCACAAGTTTTTTGGGTTATCCTATATTTGTATATCAGAAAACACAAAAGGAAAGAATATGGTTGTAGAGACTAGTCTAGTGAATAGTCATTTTGTTGTACATCAAGTAGAAAATAGTAAGCTTCTTTGTGGTACATGAAGAAAATGTTGAAAAAAAAAAAAAAATTTTATTTTTGTTAAACTTTCTTGTGTTTGTTACAGCCATTGATTCGTTAATGAAGTTTGGACACGAAGGACTTCTTCGAGCACGTTCCGCACTTAAGAACAAAGTAAAGTAACTTATAAGTTTAGTCAAAGTCACAATCCAATGAAATTATAAGCATTGTTTGAAGATTTATTGGGGGAGTTTTACCCAATTTATTATATTATCTGGAAAAGATCTGCTGATTCTTATGCAAGTTTAATAAACAATTTAAATGGTATATAATAGCACATGTTTTCTTAATCTGCATATGCTTGCATGATGCTGAAATATTTACTTTTTTGTTTAAAGCATGTTGTTGATTGTTAAAATTAATTATCCTATAAAACATTGTGGCTAGATTCAACTTCTGATAAAATTACTTTATCCTGATTTCCGTTGGTCATTTGATTGCAACTCACATGGTTTCAAAGTGACTAAATCGGATCTATGGACAAATAACAATGTCCTGATTAGTCAACCCTAAGTTTGAATATTCAGTTGTATGGTTGAAGCATTTTTGAATATGTGATTTATAAAGAAGATTGCATCTATAATCACTCTCCCAAAAATTAAACAAATTTAAATTTTTATCGTATTAAAACATTATTATTATTTTTTTATCGATGGTAAAAAATGATGTGACATTTCTTGATCAACTAATATGGAGATAGATAAAGTAGCAATGTTATATTGCTAGAATCTACGCGGAGTAAAGACATAAGATTGCTAAAACTTGTATGGCAGCATAAAGAAATTTCTTAGTTCACCCTCCATTTTCACTTTCATTTTGCTCCTTTATATATGTTTTTGAGTTCGAGCTTGTTGTCCTAGTCATTTCTAGCAATAGTGTTCCGACCTAGGGAAATGTGCCATCACCCGTTTGAAGGGATTTGATTGATTGGAGAGTGCAATTGAAATGGAGTCATGGCCAAATTTAAGTCTTAGGCTTGTGTCCTATACCATCTCATCATTGTCTTGATTGGTCAAATAAGACAGTAGGGAGCACTTTCTGTGTCATATCATGATGATATTTTCATATTATCATATATTGTCAAACTCCAACCACTATTGAAGGAGACATGAGTCGAGATGTCGGACTAACATGACTTATTCCTTCGATAGGAAAGCTCTTTTGATCAAAGCATGTCGACAACATGCTGCATTAAATAGTGCATTTCAGTATTTTTTTTAAAAAAATTTAATTTCCGAGATTTTCTGTAGAACAAACGAGTATTCATATGTCCCTAAAAAGGAACAAATTAATATTTCGCTTTTCCCATAGAACAAATAATTACTCTCTTTCATAATGCTATATGCTATATGCCGCGCTACAAATTTAAAGAAATAATACAAAGTTTATCTGGGGACATTTTTTAGCAACTTGCATATTTAGTTTGAGCAGATTTGACAAAATCATGTCAAAAACGATCATATAACAATGGAAACTGCAAGGCATTGATTAATATGTTTTGTATGAACTAGCATACAATTGTGATAGAGCATATCATTTATTGATCTAGTAATAACAAAAATTGAGTCCTAAAACTAAAAGTTAGCTTTGTTCAGCTAGCCTAAAATGGTCTAAAGCCACCTTTCTGTTAACTTCGCTGAAGCACGAACTGGAGGTGGTGTTTTTACATTCCTATTTTCATTTCCATCTGCAGAAGAATGAATTCTCTTGTTAACCACATGTTACATTATATATGAACTTTTTGAGTCAAAGTGGAAAGTGATTTCACTTACAAGAGTCAGTTGAAACACCTCCAAGTGAAGATCGCCTGGATGGTTGAACGCCGGTTAGTGACTGTCTCCTGAGGGCCCTTGCATTGGAAGGAATGGGTGACTTTGTATCATACATGGTGCTGTTTCCATTGAAAGGCGTTTGTGCTTCAGATAGTTTCTGTTGGTTCCTGTGTTTTGCATTAAACTTCTTGAGGATGCCATTCAATCACATGTTGCAATGATAAAAATGATGCAACGTTGAACTGAAGACTTAGAGCAACTTAAAATGACTACACAGTACAATACAATAGCATACCTCTTCTCTGACCCGTTAATTAATTTCCCAATAGACCGTAGTGATTTCCTTATCTGAGATCCCTTTCCATGAGTGCTATTAGTTGAGCAAGGTGTCTGGAATTCAGAATAGATGGAACTCTCGTTTTGCTGCAATCTCCGAACCCCAGTCTTTGATTTCACATGTGGCTCGGGTGTTTTGGGATTTTGAAAAGATGGAGCCTTCATTGCAGTATCGATGACTTTTACCACATGACGTTTGAAAGCAGAACTTGTTGGACTCTTAGGAGCCCTATGATGAGTTGAGTCTGTCAAAGATCCACCATATTTATGTTCTTGTGTCTGACTATTGTTTTGTAAGCATGGTACTACTGGCTTCACGAAGGGCTCGGGTGTTTTGGGATTTTGAAAAGATGGAGCCATCATTGCAGTATCAACGACTTTTACCACATGACCTTTGAAAGCAGAATTTGTTGGACTCCTAGGAGCCCTATGATGAGTCAAGTCCATCAAAGATCCACCACTATATTTATGTTCTTGTGTTTGACCGTGGTTTTGTAAACATGTTTCTGGATTCACCGGCTTGCTTACCACTTCTGATAATTTAATATGCTCAGAATCCTTGTTTGTGTACCTTGGTCCTTCCAAACTTGATCTCCGAGAGCGAATATTCACAGAAGGGGTTTTGGATCCACTTGTATCGTCAAAATAATCTTTCTGCCGCGGTAAGTTGCTAGCTTTTTCAATACTTAACCTTCTGGGACGAACAGGTGTTAGCTCAGTCATTTGTTTAGGTTTCTCGCATTGTGTTCTTGCTGTCTGCTTTGAATCTTTCTGCAGCGGTAAGTTGCTAGCTTTTTCAATACTTAACCTTCTGGGACGAACAGGTGTTAGCTCAGTCATTTGTTGTTTAGGTTTCTCGCATTGTGTTCTTGCTGTCTGCTTTGAGTTGTTAACCAGAGGAGTCCCAGGTTCCTTGTTGGCCAGTGCTTTTTTGAGATTCTCAATCTGTAGAAGCTCAAGCAAATCAATGACATTGTGCTTTAAGTATTATCCTAACTCCAAGTTAAACCTCTCAGAATAAAAGTCTCAGTTTACCTGTGCTTTAAGCTCTAGCACCTCATAACTCTCTTTATTTGCATGAGCTGTACCAAGTTCAACAGTCGTCACTCTCTGAGCAAATTTCAAAGTACTCATTGTTTCTCCGAAAGAATCTCCTTCTGGGCTCACATGAGCGAACATCAATGTTTTTGCATTTCCTCCTGCTCCATATTAAAACTAGGATCAGTACATATCATCTATGTAAATATAGTTGTGAAGAAATATCTTCTCCCTGGTGCAATCCTCCTGCACTTGCCACTTTATTGAAACTATATCACTTACGTCACATTTGGTAAGGTGGAAAAACACTAGAGGACAGTATTAACAAATACAAATACAAATACAAAAGAAAAAAAAAAAGGTTAAAATAATGTTCACAGTATTACCCATGTTGCCTTACACTGCATACTGCGTACCAGAGTACCCCCTCAGAAGCTTAAAGTAATCGCAATGTAAGAAAAATAAAGGGAAGTGTATACTGCGTACCAGAGTACCCTTCAGAAGCTTAAAGTAATCACAATGTAAGAAAAATAAAGGGAAGATTGCATAATGATCAAGAGTTTATGTATCTTCAACACCAGTATGACTCGTGTAGTATTATTAGCTTCGAAACTGTTATTCGAGACTGAAAAAGTTGAGTTGAAATAATTGTGTAACTACCTAAAGCGTTCTGCAGAAGTAACGTTAGTTTGCTGTTTCTGTAAGGAATATGGGAGTTCTTCTGTGCCAAGGCTGCAATAACATCTCCTAAACAAGATAGCGACTTATTTATATGCAGAGCTTCTTTGAGTCCGTCACCAGTAACTTCTGATTTATCAACACGTTCGCTACCTGCAAGATCCACCAAATGGAGGCAACTTCGAAGTATGCTTCCAGATACATCTTCGCCGTGTACATGTACAGTCAACACACTGCAAAATCCGTGTTTATCAGTCAATGTTTGACAGGACAACAATGAATAACTGTATGACATGTTGGTATGGATGAAAAAAGTACTCAACAGTATTAGAAAAGGAAAATAAGCTAAAACATTATTCATTATGATGTCTAGTGATGCATACCAAATATGCACATGAAGCAGAAGAAAAATTGACCTGTGTGAACGACTGCTTTGATTGTTGATGGCAGTGGAACCAACTGCACGGTTCCCTTCACCGAGTTTCATCAGGTTAATGACATCTGCAGTGGACTTTACAGGATATATAGTAGCACAAGGAAGAACCAAGCCATCATCACTGGCACAACTCCGGATCTCTAATGTATTGGCAGTTAAGAAATCAACACTTTGGATGTATGTATATTAAGTAGCATAAAATAAATTTGTATGTTCGTTTTTTAATCTAAGTGAACTACAAATAATATAAAGTAGAAAACAGATATTCAAAATGTGAAAGGATATTTTGTATCTGACAAATCTTCAGAAAGAAGATCACGAACTTGTTCGTTATATATCTCAACCATCTGGACTTGAATTCTATATTCTACCATGTCCTTTCTTTCATCAGATAGTTGAAAAAGATCATTAACAGCCAAATAATTAATTCCCAATTCGTTAGCTAATCCACCTGCAAGACCACACTGTCAACAGAGAGAACGGATTACTGAACATACCTCCAAAGAATTAATTTTGCAACACTTCATATCAAACTAGCGCTTCTACAATTTAGAGTATATTCAAAAATCAAACAAAAATGCCGTTATGATGCAGATAAACTGAGCAAGTGTAGTTTGTAATGTGGAAGAACCTCACCATAGTATGTGTTTTCCCAGATCCAGTTTGACCATAAGCGAAAATGCAGACGTTGTAACCATCCATTACAGATCTAACAAGTGGCCGAGTTTCTCTAAATACATCACCTGAAAAATTAAATAGATTCATCAACAATGAAAATCTAAGACCTAATTTTCTAACAGGGAAGACAGTATCAATTACATTGAGTGGCAGTTGGACCAAACACGTGATTGAATTGAAAAATCTTCCTTTTGTCTTTTTGTGGTTTCAGAGGGTCTACAACCACTAGAGATCCATCATCTCCGATATGATCTATTGCATTTTTTGCCTCAGCATTAAAGATGGGCCTAATTCTGCAGTAAACTCGAATATTTCCTGAGAAAAAAATTTTAAAATTACAGAATAGTCAAACTAAATAGATTAGTGATGGAAAGAATTGAAATTATGGAAAAATATTTTTACATATGAAGGATCTGAATCTTCGTTTCATTTATTTTCTTAGATAGACCTACGTTGTATCTGATCGAAAAGACGAAAACTATGGCCACTGCATCTACACTCGTAATTGCTCCATCATACATATATCCTTAATGATGTTCATATATCCTTAATACTTGTTCATATATCTAATGAAGGTTATTTTTCTCTCTAGCATTCACAATAGCATTTCTTTGGACACCCTATCATAGGTTTATGTTGTATCTCATCACTAAATAAAAAGTCTACAAATTTATGAAGATGTAACTTGTAACTACTCCGGAACAAACATATTATGATTTCTAATAAGAGAAGAATGAAAAACATTTAAGCTAACCCTTTAGATCCTGAACCATGTTGTACAAGTTTCTGTTTTCTTCTACAACTTTATGATAACCGAGAGCAGCAGTAGACATCTCCTTCACCTGATCTCCTGAAATCATGCAAAACAAAATATTTCTCTTGTTAGTGTACAAAGTTCAGTCAGTTTCAAGGTTATCATGTTAAAAGCTCATTAGAGAACAATTTGCTCCTACCAAATGTTAACTTCGAGAAAATAAAAGATATTATTTCATATGAACATGCTATATGTGACTTTTCCTCAACGATTGATCAAACAAGTCAAGATGTTTTATCTTCTTTTCTGAGAGATATTCTTCTTTTGAGGAAAAAAATCAATTGCAAGAAGGCATATTCTAACATATGTCTGCCCCTACTGAGGGCTTATAAATCATATTATAGACATGATTCATTTAACTTATGGGAATTGACATTGGGGCAAGGGACTAAGGCCCCTTAGCATAAGCCATACCAATTTGTTTCAAATCACTTTGAAAAAGAGATTGCAGACTTTCAAACTCTTTCTTCGTACTTGATAGGAGCATCTTAAGATTCTGCAAGCAATAAAAATATTATTGTCAAGTCTAAATTCATCTTCATGGGGAGATAACAGTAAGATATGTATGCATGCATGGACAAGGAGGCAGACAAAAAATTGTCTTATTAGATAAGACACTAGAAAAGGAAGGAGTTTTTGATAAATCATATATTGTCACATCTTTCATGGCAGAAAATCTATAATCAAAACTCTGAACATAAAATCACAAGATGCTTACCAGAAGTTCCCTTTCTTGCTGCCCAACTAGAATCCAATGATTGCACTTACCATTCTTCACGCAGGCCCTACAACACTGTAGATCAAAGAATTCATCGATGTCCATAATGAACTGGAATAGTATCTTATATAAATCAATTTTTTGAGGAATGCACCTATGTTCACAATAATATGATTTATCTAACTTCTACTTAAAAAAATAAAATAAAATAAAAAAATAAAAATAAAAATAAAAGAAAGGAAGAAGAAGAAGAAGAAGAAATCATTACTGCTATTCATTATTCATGCAAGTTGGCACTAAGAGCCTTCAAACAGAATGAAGCAATTTAAAGGATCATGTGCTGTTGCTTTAGATATATGGAGAAGTCATTCACTCCTCGAAAGATTATATTTCTTACTTTAATGGGATAGAGAGAATGGCCTTCAACCTTTTCCACAGTCACTTGACCCTTTTAAATATTTGTTGGTATGACTGAAAATCCCACCCCCATTATTTTGTAGTTCGTAGTCAGCATATTGAGAGAGAGCATCAACAACTTTGACAAATAAAAGACGTTGACCAGATAAGTATTTACANATCCCACCCCCATTATTTTGTAGTTCGTAGTCAGCATATTGAGAGAGAGCATCAACAACTTTGACAAATAAAAGACGTTGACCAGATAAGTATTTACAATAGTTCTTGAGATTGATTTTAAAAAGTATAAGGACTCCAACAAAGTGAGAGTTAAAGCATATGTACAAACACGATTAAGAATAAATTACCTTGCCATTCTCAAGATTGGACAATTTTCCAAGAGGCACAGATGTGGAATGCACTGGTGAGCAATTTGTCTCTCTTAAATGATCCAATGGACCCTGTTTTAACTGGTTGAAGATACATAAATAATATTTTCATCAATCTCATCTCATAGAGCACAAAAATCTTTCAAAAATTTATTTCCATATCAATTGCATATCTACCTGCTGTCGGAAAAATATTGAAATGTTATCATCATGAACACAGCATTTTAGAG
>CAIGRF010021192.1:6416-24666 GCA_903798235.1 Fraxinus ornus
AAAAAAAAAAAAAAAAAAAACTGCAACAATGAACTCATTGCTAATTTTTATGTGAGAAATGGGAAACTTATAAGTTAATTTTTAGTAAACATAACTAATTCATGAAAAGTTTTTTAAAGTAGTTCTACAAACTATGCTCATCGAAATCTCATAATTCAGAACATGTAAACTTGTTTTTTATACTCAAATAATAACTTTAAGTCACTCGTCTTCTCCATAACACGTTGCACCATCTCCATCATCCAAGCCTCAAGTAAATCAAATCAACATGAAAGAAGGGAATTAAACCATGAGCTAAAACTCAATAGATAATATCGGTGCATTTCATTATCAAATCAGAAAATTCGAATATAGATTCATACTTTCGCACGTAGATGAATTTCAGGCAAAATTCAAGTTCTATTGAATTATCATAACACATAAAGCCGGAAAATGATTATTCCAACTATAGTAGTGTTGAAGCACCGTACCTGAAGTCGCCATTTCTTTCGTACTTTAAAGAAAATTCATAACTTGAAAACGAAATAAATGCATGCATCTCCACCTGCCTTTGATTGAAGCTTTCAAATGGACGAAGTTGGATAGTGAATACTGTTTCCCAATGGCACCCCATACTTAAGAAATCTGCCTCACTTTTGTTTCTTACTTTCGAAATTTTTTCTTGTTCATTGCATATACCTCTGTTTTGTAAATTGTAAATAAATATATACAGTGGAAAGGAATATGAATGATTTGAGATAAATGAAGAGTTAATCCAATGAGTCCTTGAAGAAGAAATGCCTGGTAATTCACCAGTTAGGGAAAATTAAATAAAGGTTTAGGTTTCATTCATGCACTTTATTTGAGGTTTAATGCAATACGTGTGTGCGTTTGAGGCTTCATTTTTGAATTTGAGGAAGACGAAATGAAATAGGCATTTAAATTAAATTTTCACCCTTGGTCCCTATACTTATTTACTTAACAAAATAAGGAAATAATAACATAAATCTCCAAATAGAATCATATAAATCCTCTCACTCCTCAAATTTATTTAAAACTTTTAATTTGGTCTTTTTGAAAAATAACATGTGTGCAAATCTAGTCTTGGAAACATTTACTATATATAAAATAAATTTTGATTGTCGAGTCCAATCTTTGGGAAACAATAAATTTCGTCCTACCTCATTATATATATATATATATATATATAGACACACACACATGCATGGTTGCTTATTGAACCATCATAAGATTGCAAATAAGCTTAGTATAAAACTCATTTATGGGCTAGACTCGTGGTGCTAAATCGTCACATTTAGAAGTATATGCCTAATTATATATATTGGACTTCTATACCCTTTTCACCTTAAAAATATTTCGTCCTCAAAATTTTCCTTATGGTTGGGTAAAGAGTGTCAGATATTTGTGTTTAACTTTTCTCTTTCCCAAATAGCTTTTTTTGCTCCATGATTACTCCATTACACGTTGATCAATTGAATCTCTTTATTCCATAATTTATGCACATTTCGATATATTATTATAATCGGTAATTTCTCATAAGATAAATCTTTATGTACTTCCAGATATTGGTAATTAACCACATGATCAGGATCACACACATACTTCCTAATCATCATATATGAAGCACGTTGTGAAACGCCAAAAGTTCGGATAGTAAAGTGAACCGATAAGTCACATTCTCGGCCTTATCAAGTATCTTGAAAGGTCCAATATAACGAGGTCATAGTTTACCTTTCTTGTCGAACATGAGTACACCCTTTATTGGTGCCACCTTTAGAAAGACTTTATCTCCGGCTTGAAATTCAAATTCTATAGAACATCACCCAGATTATGAATTTGATGAATAACGAAGAATAATCTTGATGTTCTTGAATTTCTTCACTGAAATCTTGATGAATCTTCAATTGTTTCTTCAATTATTTGCCCAAAAACTGGATGAATTCTTCAATTGATTTAGTTCTTGTACTTGCCTCTTTATTGTATCTCACAATATTGTGAATTTGTCTCTCCTTTGGTACATGAATTGATGGAATTATGGGTGTAATATGTGTATGAATGATGTAGGAGAGGGTGCCTAATGTATTCTGCTGTCAGGTATTTGTAGGAGTTGATAATTGGTTGAAAATCACGTCCAAATTGATTTTCATAAAAGTTCCAATCGAATAAAGAAAGTTGCATTCGCGTGCGCATGTTTTTGTCTCTGCACAATAATCAGTATTTGGGTCATAACTTTCTTTCTCGATGTTCAATTGAGACAATTAAAAGTGTGTTGAAAAAATAACGCAATGGAATACAACTTTGATTGAAATTGAATTTTACCAATAAGGATGTTTACTTTACTAAAAATATGTCTCAATCTTCCACTAAAAATTCGGAATATAAATTGTGTGATTGAAAATTGATTCGCGATAATACTTTGGTCATGTTCTTTTTTGACTTCTAGTTCCATTCAAGTGTCTCCTGCAACCTTCAAAGTATCATCATGTGGTCCGAATTAACTATTGGATGTTTGCAATTTGGTCATCAAACTTTGGACTTCTCCCCCTTTTTCGCTTCTTTCTTTCAATCCACTTCCAATCATCGAGTTTTACCTAATGAATGAAATATACATTAAATTAGATTATAATTGCTCAAAAGAACTATTAAATGTCTATATTTTTAGGTTTAATCAGATCCCCCAAACTCAAATATCTGTTTATCCTCAAACAAAACATAACCAAAATTAACAAACACATAAAATGCAAAATGTTTTGGTTAGATAACATGTTGTTTTGTCTCAAGATTGGAATCAATGTATTAAATCTATAATCAGCTTAAAGATTACAATGCCAAAATCAATATCTACTTCTTCAATGGAAAACCGACGTGTGTGTGTGTGTGTGTGTGTGTGTGTTTGTGTGTGTGTGTGAAGAATTAAGTAGATATTGATGAATTCACAAGTTGTTCCAATGTCCAACCCTTAGTGGTCAAATATGTCATTTCATAACTCGTAAGATTCATACTCTCCCAAACTTGTTCTTCTTCACTCTTTTCCTAGTGTGTGATGATCTAAGGTAGAATCTTTATACTAACTCCCCACTTTCTATAGTTTAAATGAGTCTCACTAATTACAAGTCAATACTACAATAAATAAGAATTCTCCAAATTTTGATTGTTTCAACCTCCAAAACTCAATTAGGCAAATAATTCCTTATCAAAAGTCAGATTTTCTTAAACAAGTATTTGGCACTTAATCTAGGCATGTAGTACATAAATACATAATTATTATTATTTTTTCTTATCTTATATGCAGACTTCTCTCTATTAAACGTTCTAAGTGACACTTGTAACGAGTTTTAGGTTGATAATTCTCAAGTCAGATGACCATAAGGTACCTGATTTTTAGATATCCTTACAGAATTAATCATTCAAGTCATAAAAGATACGAAGAAACGTTTCACAATGATATAACTTTTTCCCCCTTTTTTTTGTCTTTTTTTTGCTATGATTAGTGTAATACTCCTCGTTAAACACTCATCCTCAAAAATCAATCCCTAACTTAATATTTTTACTTAATTTTCATCTTACTGACCTTAGACAATCCATATAAGAATTTAGACACATTGAATTCTCATTCATATCCATATCTTCTTACAACAGTTCAATCACCCCAAATTATTCTAAATTAGGTCTAAGGATGTAGAATGAAGTATGGTTTGGGTACAACATCTAGATTCTACTATTTCAACATATCAAGTATATGAATCAACTTATTACTTCATAATGTCAGGCTTAATGCAAGTGTGTAGTTCATATCAAGTTTTGTATGGTTGAGTATCAATTGATCTAAGAATGTAACCTATTAATATTTCATAAATTAAAACATAACCTAAAACATATTCATCATTGTCGGCCATGCTATCTAACTTACACAAGCATAGAACATAAAACAAGAAAATATTTTTCAAAATTTTCGATTTTTTTGTATTTTTCTCATATATACTAAAGCAATAAAAAGTAAAAACTCAATATTTTTGCCACCCTCAAAATTAAAGTAGATATTTTCCCCAATATCTTAAACCATAAGTAAGAATATAAAGGGGAAGGAAATAAAAGGAAAATGGTACTCCCCGAATTTTATGTCTGATATTTTTTAAGTAGCTTGTCGACACAATGCATTCCATTCATCAAATTTTTGAGCTCCTACCGCTTGATATCTAAGTACCTGTCAAGTGTGAAAGAAAATAATTATAGGAATGAAAGGGTAGTGGAAAACGTGGCGTGTATGATAACTAGTTTTTTTTTTTTCCTTTTTTGACATCTTTGGAACCTTGAAGTGCGTGCCACATGATTTTTCTACTATTTTTTACTCAATTAAATTATTCTCTTATCTATGCTAAATGTAGATGTGATGACCCTTTTATTGAAACGAAACGTGCTTAAAACTAATGCAACCTAAAAATTACAAGCAATGCAAATATTGAAAGAATAATAAATAAAAAGGTAAGACATTGGGTTGCCTCCCAATAAGTGCTTAATTTATTGTCTTAAACTAGAATTTGCAACTTGATTCAATCATGATGGTTCAAATAGGAGTTTTTCGCCTTGGCACTCTGTGTTCTTATCTTGATCAAGAATTCTACCAAATTTAGGTTTTCTCTTCTAAGGGCTTTGTGCATCNTTTAGGTTTTCTCTTCTAAGGGCTGTGTGCATCTTCATCAGTACACTTGCACTTGCATTCCTCGAGGTTTGTTGGTTGCTTGGATGGATTGTGTAATTTAAAAACTTCTCGTCCATCCTTCGCCCTCAAAGTAACTCACATTTCTCCATGTCAATCAAAGTTCGACTGGTAGATATGAAAGGTTGACCCCAGATGACTGGGATATTTTGATCTTCTTCTATGTCAAGAACAAAGAAGTCTGCTGGAAATATCAACTTCCCAACTTTGATGAGTACATCCTCAACCTTGCCTTTTGAATATTTGATGCTTCTATCAGCTAGTTATAGTAAAACGTTTGTTGCTTTACCTTCTGCAAATCTTAATTTTCTGTAGACAGATAAAGGTATTAAGTTAACACTTGCACCAGTATCGCATAAAGTATGAAAAGAAAAATCCCTGCCTAGTAAAATAGGCAAAGTAAAACTCTCTGGATCCTTGAGTTTGGGAATCAATTTCTTTTGCAGCCTTGCACTACTCTAATCTGTCAATGCAACTTCTTCAAATTTTGGAAGCTTTCTTTTCTTTGATATCATGTCTTTCAAGAATTTTGCATAACTCGGGATTTGTCTGATTACATCGATAAATGATATGTTGATGTAGAGCTTATATAGAGTCCGTTTGGTACCGATTAAAATTCAATTAAAATTAAAAATATAGCCGTTATTGAGTCTCACTTGTCTAATAAAAGTCAACAATAACGGCTAGTTTTTCAATTTTAATCCGATTTCAATATCTACCAAACGAGCTCTTAGTATGTCCAGAAAACTTCTCAAATTGTTTTTCCAGCCTCATTTTCTGCAATCAATGTAGAAAGGGGACATGGGGCACATAAGTCTTGATAGGAACAGTTGCCTTAACCTATATATTGTCTCACTTCTGATCTGAGTTATTTTTGTTGATTATTCAGACTGAACCACGTGCTCCTCATCTGTGGAAGGTGCCTTTTCATTACTACCTCATGTCTGTTAACAGTAATTTATGGAAGTTGAACCCCACTTCGCGTAGTAATTGCCTCAATTCGCTCGTTCTCCACAATTCTCACTGCCATTACCTACTGTTTAGGATTTGTCACAATGTCACTTGGTATGATGGGGCTATCTTTCTGAAAGTGTTTTTGCTATTTGCCCTCTCTAATTTTCCAAATTCTGTGTAACAGTCCTTTGAACTTGAAAACTTTTACCAGTCTGTTACATGAACTCAGTTGATGCTTCAGCTATTCTAGTCATTGGTTTAGTTGATAATGATGCCAATTTGCTAAACGTTTCTTTCATGCAGGCTTCTTTTTTGGCTGTTGAAAATCAGGTGGTGCATTTTACTGTAGTGCACCCTGAGCTATTTGATTATTACTCCAAGAAAAATTGGGATGATTTTTCCAACCTAGATTTTATGAATTGGAGTAGGGATTATTCTACTTCCTCTAAAAATTCTGCATGTAACTTACATCCTAAATTGATTGAGCAAAAGGACTCCCCACATTACAATCCACACTTTCATGACTAGCCTCGCGTTGCTTACATTTTAGTCCGGCTGCTTGAACTACATTTATGTGATCTACCTTCTGAACTAATGCTTCTAATTGTGCCGAGATTGCTGTCAATGAGTCAACTTCATAGATTCCAATAGCTTTCTTCCCACTTGATCTTTCTGGTGGCCAAAGTGCATTAGCAAATGTAAGATCCTCCTTGATATGATAGACATGATCCGCTTTTTTTTTTTTATCGAACCACCACATGCAGAGTCAACGTTATCCCTATTTATGAATTTAGCCCAATGTAGAAAATACTCTACTTGAGCCTTTTTTATATCCCATGATGTGGACACTGACGGAGCAACCCCTTATACCTTTCTTAAGCCTCATAATAGCACTTTGAGTTAGGACTTTTTGTCAAACCCCTTATATCCCATGATGTGGACACTGACGGCGCAACCCCTTGAGTGTTGGAGTTTAATAAAAAGTATTTTATCAAGCCATCGTATTGATTCAACCCCGGAGCTCGAACACTTTGTTGGCTCGTGACTCAAAGAGTAATTTCTCTTACACATGGCTTGGTTTTTACTTATATGGACACAAGCGGGGCCCGAGTTTCTGTTGGCTCATTTTTTTAGGTCAACAATATATGATAGCCCAAAAATAACTAATCAAGAGGGGGGCAAATTGATTTTAAAATTTTTTCGAAGAATTAATCTAAACTCAAGCAAATAAAGACTAAATAGATTAATTCAACTAATAAGTACAAATATACAAGCTATAAGTAAAATGGAGAGATGATGCAAATAGTATAATTGTTGAGGTTCGATCCAAAGAAATGATCTACGTCATCCGCTACCAAGATCTTCGGCATGAGTAAGACATCTTCACTATGTTGATTGACTTATGGTACAATCCAACCCTTTACAATGCTTATGGTGCCTTGCAAACAAGGAGCACCGATCCTTATACAATGTCGAGTTTTACGGGACCTCAACACGGCCCACTATTGAGCTTTCACGAGACCTCAATATAATCTACACTATTGAGCTTTACCGAATTTCAATATGACCCATATGGAGACTTACAAAAAGGAGCATCGATCATTATACAATATTAATTTTTAAGGGACTTCAACACGAACCATACTCTATCAAAGAGATTTTACAATAAAATTTATCTCTTGATAAATAATACAAACAAGTTAAATACTAAGAAAAGTGTTGAATAGCAACAAATGATAGCTCAAGTGTTAGATAAAAACTTTGACGAATATGATGATAAAAAAATTAAATTCAATCAATCAAAAGTGTTTCAATGAGAAGATGAAGAAAAAATAAATGCAATGTAGGTCAAAAATCTTCTCAAGATAAGTCTAATAAATTAAGTACTAAGAGAGAAATAAGAAACTTTGATGAATATGATAATTTTACAAGTTTAGTTCAATCAATCAATCAAAATTTTCAATATGAAGAATTAGAAAATTTTATGCAATGTAAGTGTAAAGATCTTCTCAAAAAATATATATCTATTTTAAGGTTGATATAAATAAGTTAAACACAAAAAAAATATGAAAAACTTTGACGAGAGAAATAATTCAAGAAGTTCGATTCAACAGTCAAAATTTTTGTTATGAAGAGATAAATGAAATGAATGTATAAATATAAGTTCAAAAAAGATAATTTACAAATATTTTCACAAGAAAGCTATTTTTTTAGTTATTATAATGAATGTAAAGTGAAATGATATTTATAACAATCAAAATGTTCAAAGTTCAGGCAAGCTAGACGACCCATTACGACATCCGCGTTGACTTNTCAAAGTAACATTGTAAAAAGTTTTAATATTTATCTTTTTTGAAAAATATTTTTTTATGCAAGTTTTTTTATGATATAATATTTTAATGCATAATATGAGTTTTGAGATTTTATCATTCATTGCTAATATCAAAGTATTAGTACCTTTATATTTGAACTAAAAAGTCTAATTTTTTTTATCTTGCTTCGAAGTTTCCCTCTTACGCTTCTTTTTTTGATCTTGATGTCGTCTCTCACGTTGTTGATCTTTTTTTCTTGATGTTTGTCTTTTAAGTTATCGTCTCGAATGATTTGACTTTAATGCTTAACTTTCACTTTGATCTTCATTTCGAATTCGATTTATAGTGTGTTGATTTTTGCAATGCCTGATTGATTTTAACATTGAACTATTATAACTCAAAATCAATTGTGTGTATATATATATATATATATTTGGACTTTCTACTCCCTCACCCTGCCTTTTGGGATTGGCTTCACTTTCATCTTTCTAGTTAATTTGTAATCAATTCATTTTTAATAGTTTTTTCATTACTTTTACCTCATATTTATAGATTTTATTAGAAACAATTTTCAACCTCTAATGCTTTTACTAGAGGTTTCGTCGTGTTGAAACCCTATCTCTTTCGACATACGACTCCAGCTTTTTTACCTAAAAAAGTTGAATATCAAGTCCTTCAACCACCTCCTTGCTTGGTAACCTTCTTTAAACTTTTTCGATGGTCAAAGCTACCTAGAGATGTTTTAAGTGGTAGTCACCGTCAAGTAAGGACTAAAGATGTGAGGACCAAGAACTTGTGTAGGGTTTATGATTGTGCTTGCTTTCATTGTAAAATCACAATGTACTTATAGATTTCCTAATCCTTGGGGCTTCTTGGTCTTTTTGCATCATTTGGAAACGTCACTTTACTATTGGTGAGCCTATAACAAATCCTAGTTTATGATAGTTCCATGACACGTGTCCTTTCCTATATTGTCTTTCACAAATGTACTTACAACCGTTTTATTCATGTGGTCACTCTTTTATGCTGCAATGTGGTTAAAACAATGTTTGTATGCTTTCCTTTGAGTAGACACTCAATTTACTTTTTGTGCTTACGGTTGATCGGGGCTATTAGGTAGTTCATTATTTCAAGTTTTTGGTTTGATTATAAGGCTTTGATATTATATATTTGGCTCTCCAAAGGTGGAATTTGAGAAGGTTTGACAAATAGAGCTTGGCCTATGTAGGCGATTGTGTTGAAGCTATTTCCAAACTTGTAGTGACGTCATTCTGATTAAACACGTGTCCTCCCCTCATGTGTCCACATCACCATTATGTACTACCTAATTCTACGTAGTAATAACTTCCTAAAAACATTACAATACTCTTTAAAATAATCACTATTGCGAAAAATATAAATCAATCAGTCAAAAAATTGTCTATCATATAGAATAAAAAGAATTAATCTTGGTAAAAATACATAGCCCATGACACTGTAGTGTGATAACAATGTAACGGTGGCAAATCCTAAAGAACCAAGGAATCATTAAAAGAGTAAACACAGAGATCAATAGTACCATCTCTTAAGAAAGATTGTTGGTTGTATAGAAGTGATTGTCAGTAAGATTACTACTAATGATAACCTCCTGATCCCAATAATTAAAAACAAGTTTCAAGGGACGTCTACAAGACATGACACATAACCTCTAGGGCAAGTGGGATATTTGTTGGGTTATGTTCCCATATAGTATTATTTTCAAGTAACAAAATGACAATTTTATAATAAATAGATTTTGGTTTTTTTTTTTTATTATTATTACATTTATTTTATATTTAGCATGAGAAGTTCCAATGGTCACTTGTGATGATAATATAATATGGGTACTTGAGTAAGATTACTACTAATGATAACCTCCTGATCCCAATAATTAAAAACAAGTTTCAAGGGACGTCTACAAGACATGACACATAACCTCTAGGGCAAGTGGGATATTTGTTGGGTTATGTTCCCATATAGTATTATTTTCAAGTAACAAAATGACAATTTTATAATAAATATATTTTGGTTTTTTTTTTTTTTAATTTATTATTATTACATTTATTTTATATTTAGCATGAGAAGTTCCAGTGGTCACTTGTGATGATAATATAATATGGGTACTTGCGTTGAGAAGTTCAAAGTGTTACACATCTTATATTTATTCATGAATTCGTTTACAATCAATGCATGATGGTTGGCACCTTATAGTAGAAGGTTATAGTATTGACTATTTCACCATTCAAGTGTTTGATTTGCCCTTGTTGCGTATAAATGATTTAATCTTGACATTAATACACTTGGAGCATATTGATGGACCACAAACCAATTCTAATACTATCTATAACATTACCGTGCGAAGAAATGAATTTCACTTGATCGCTAGGTATTCATCTAAATCTCTCGATAGTGTTGTGTATATCTTTTACTTAGTTTAATGGTTCTTTGGTTTAACAATTGGGGAGATCAATTTTGTTTTATTAAACATCTCCATAAGTTGGGAGCTTGAGAATGAACAAATTAGAAAACCCGAATTCGTGTCGAGAATAGTTAACCTGAAAATGGGTGTAGTGACTACTTAAATATTTATATTAACGTTATAAATCTGAATTTAGTGTTTTGTGATGGCTAAACTTCTACATTTCTAATTAGTTCACATAACCGTTGAAGAAAATGTAACTTAAAGTGTGTGAGAATAACTAGAATGACAAAACGGTTATTTATACTCACACATAGTTATCTTATCTCGAATGGAAATGAAATATACCTATGGTAAGTCACATTTCAGATATATTTTAGATTATGTGATTTTATATATTCTAATATTGCAATTTTTACCTTTAGTGCAAAAGGCATTTACTAATAATTAGATTGGGGTCGAGGGTCAATTAGACATGTTCTAATTATTGGAACATGGAAAATTGTCCAAACATGTCCTTATGGTAGCTCTATAATTTTTTGGACTCAATTGCAATAGCTGTTAACGTTTTAGGCGTTCATAATGCAGCCATAACCTATTTAGACTTGGGCATGAATTAAATCAATTTAATATTGTCGTATTATTTTTTTATATTTTTTTTATAATTACATTGATGATAAAAATTTGACGTTCAACATCGATAAGTTGTGTCCCTCCTAACTAGAAATCCTGGCTCCGCCCCTGGCACCTACTATATGCCAAATGCCATCATGTCATGCAGCCTATGGCTGGAGCCATAGCCCATAGCTTAATTAAACAAGCTAAACTCGACGAGTCAACTCAAGCGAGAAGCTCATAAGTGAAAATCTCGAGTCGACTTGACTCGACTGTTGCATGACTTGTATTTGAAATGAGTCAAGATGGTGAGAGACTTATCCCATTTTCCACCCCTTGCATATCAATGTCCTCGTATTGATTTCTTTCTCTCATAGTGCCCTACCTTTTTCCCGTTTCTCCCAACTTTCCATGGGATAGTAGCAGAATGGGTGAAGTGTTTTCTTTATTTTTTTTTCTCGTAATTGAAAATGCATGTAAATTGCATTTTCATTTTTTCATTAATTTTTACTGACAAAATGAATAAATGTTCACTGGTAACTAACTTGTCACACGTACACTTGAAAAGTTAGACACCCTCCTAAACAATAAAAAATAAAAACAAATAAATGGTAGGATGGGACAAGGTCTAGGAAATTCCAACCTAAGCGATCTAGCTGTTATCCCCCCCCCCACACAATTCCCTTCAAATAGAGGATTATTACTAACCTTTACTAACCTTTGAGTTCTGATTTGAAGAACTCGCTCCCGATTGTTGAGTTGCCACCAATTGTTCATAGGAAGAAGCCAAAGTGCTTAATTGTTGTATCACTGCTTCTAACAAGGCTTGTTGTCGCTTTTATTCTTCTTGCATGTTCGAGTTCTCCCATTTAATTGCTGCTAGCGCCTCCAGAATTTGAGCTTGTCTGGTTCCATCCGCCATGTCGCAGGAACGCGGCTCCAATACCACCGTTAAGTGGAATTCAACAATGTAAAAGAATAAACACAATTAATCTGGCTAGTTAGAGGTGTCAGTCCTCCCACACACTCACTGAACTGGAAATAGGCGTCTAATGCCTTTCATTGAATTCAAATGAATATATTTATAAGGGAAATTACAAAAAATCAGGTGTATAGTTTACACCAATTCAAAAATCAGGTTGAAAGTTTAATTATTCAAAAATCTGGTATTTTATTTTATATATCAAACCCTAAAATAATCAATTTCTCTCAATTCTCTCACCACCCTCTCCACCACCACTCTCACTCCCACTCCCACTCCCACTCCAGCTCTCTCCCTCGTCTCTCTGCGTCCGATGCTACCGTTCAATGTGTGTGCAGTGAACGGAAGCCGACGGAGTGGATTTGTTGTGATGGTGTTGCGTCGGAGTGCGGTAGTGGTGTTGATGGGGTAGTGGTTTTGTGGTGGTGGTGTTTGGGATTTTCTTGTTTGGTGGTGGTTATGGTTGTTGGGTCTGTGTCCATGTCTATGTTGTTGGTGGTGGGGTTATGTTGGTGATGATGACGAACTGGTGCTGAAATGTGGTCACGAACTGGTGTTGAAAATTTGGGGCGATGGCTGTGGGGGCTGTAGCGGTGTGTTTCTGTTAGTACTGGAGGTGGATCATGATTAGAGGTGGAAACGAGGTGTTGGTTAATTTGCGACCAACCATTTTGTTATCTATGACCAAAAAATTATATAATATGTGATTGTGAAAGAATATGTGACCATCTAATTTGGAAATATGTAACCACGTGACCTACAAATTTTTTGATTTGTGACCATTAAATAATTTGTAACCAATTAATTTTGAATTCTGTAATCGACGAATAAATTGTGACTAATTAATTTGAAAATCTATGACCTACGAATAAAACTGTGACCATTAATTGTATAATTGTGTCCTAATTGTATTTAATTAATAAATATTTTTAATTAATTACCTAATACCTGAGTTTTGAATTTTTAAACTATATACATGCCTTTTGAATTGGTGTAAAATGAAAAAGTTCAAGTATTCGAAATAAGCATATCATTGTTTCGAAAAAAGCCTCAATGTTGTCACTAGCCCTTATATATTTTTGTATTATCTTGGGAGTTTGAGAAGCAATCTTCATCGCCACAAGGATCTACTCATAACAACCTCCTCCGTGTCAGGTGGTATCATATAGTTGATCTGCACTGCATTTAGGAGTGATCCTGATATAATAATTTTTAGGTTGATAGGTCCTACATTACCTTTAAGAAAAAAAGTAGCTGAGTCGAAGCTCACAAAAATAGAATTTGAACATCACGTATAAAAGCTAGTTGGGGCTCAATCTTGGTTCTTAGGTATGGATTGAATCACGATAAAGAAAGTTCAATTGCATTGTAATTCCCAAGCGAGAATTCGTCCAAGATCTTGGAAGCCAGTGTTTTTACCTACAATGGGTTTACTTTCAATCATTCAATGTGTACTATGATAGGTGGGCAAAAGGAATACGAGCACCAGTAGAATCCACCTTCATCCCCCTCTCTTTCTCAAGTTCATAGCCTTCGCCATAGCATCAAGGGTTGTAACTAAAAAGCTGAACCCCAACTTTGAGAATCCCCCACCGCCCTACCCTTAGAGCATTGTAGATGAGGTAAATCGCGGGATCTGCCTCAGCAAGCCATAGTACAAGAGCTCTCATACTAGTGTCCACAAAGAGTCCAATTCCAAACCTTGTTAGAGGTAGGAATCGAACCTTCACGCTGTGACTGCCATCTCAGTTGAGACTACCTCATTCCTGTTTTTTGCACCACTGAACTATGGCCCGGGAGCATCAAGGGTTGTAACTAAGATGTCCTTCGTGAAGTACAAGAGAAGTTTGATTATACTAGTAGAAACTAATATTTGAAAACCCCCTAACTCAGGTCTAAATATGATACGATCAATACACAAACATACATCCAAATGACAATCATCTCAACACCAGCTTAAAACATATGAAGTAACAGTAAAGGAATATAATCTTTTTATTCATCCAACAAGTAAATATAAATCAATCTATTTTCCCGTATACTATTTTAACACGAGCTCATGAAATATACAGATAATCAAATTGTATTTAAACCAGAATCTAAGTCTGTTCCGTGCGCAAGTAGATCTTTCACCTAATACTAGAAGATGAACTGTCCATTGCGGATTCTCATATGCTGCAGAAAAGTTTCTCTCTGAAATATATCATGTGCGCAGTAAAACCTGAGACAAATCAATTCTTAACTGCAATATGGAATAACACTATGGCATAAGTTACTTGTGCACCAAATGTTCAACATCTCCCAGCTGAAGTTCACCTCTTGGCAGCTCATATTCATTTTGAAATAACAATTCAATCTGCTCTAGGGATTTACCTTTTGTTTCTGGAACAAGCTTGTGAACAAAGACGACAGCAAGTGCTGAAATAGCTGAAAAGATAAAAAATGTTCCACCCATTGTGATTGCACGGGAAACAGAGAGGAAAGACATGGCTATTAAGCCACTGCATACTCTATTGCCCACTGACCCGAGTGCGGATGCCTGAGCACGAACCTTTAAAGGGAAGATTTCAGACGTCACAACCCAGCAAACAGGACCAATTCCCACAGAAAAGAATGCTACATTTCCACAAACTAACAATATTGCTAAAGCAGTTCCTACAGATCCTTCATTTAGTAGAGATAGAGTGACGCCCACGCCAAACAAGCAGATTGTCATGCCAATGGTGCTAACATAGAGCAACGGCTTTCTTCCAGCTTTATCAACAAGTATAATAGCAACTAGTACAAACACAGTTTTGGTGACTCCCTCTGCAACAGTGGCAGCAAGAACCTTTGAATTACCATCAAGGCCAGCTGCTTTAAATATCTCAGGACTGTAATAAACAGTTGCATCAATGCCCGTAATTTGTTGAAAGCACTGTATCCCGAAACCAGTAATAAGCATTCTTCGAAGTGCCGGAGAAGGACTTAACAATTCACGCCATACAGCTTTATCACCATTACTCGCCCCAACAGCTAATTGTATATCTGCAAGTCTATCCTCAACTTCAGACTCATCATCATTTGTTTTTAACAGTACTGACCTTGCTTCTTCTATTCGGTTCTTCATAACTAACCATCTAGGAGATTCAGGGATTATGCACAAGGCAAATGCAATAAAGACTGAAGGCAGAATTCCCACTGCAAGCATTATTCGCCAGTTTGTATGGGCTGGAAGGCCGGAAAATGCATAATTAGAGACATACCCAAGTAGGATCCCAGCATTTATGAAAATTTCAGGAAATGATGTCAATGTCCCTCTGGAAACTGTTGGTGATATCTCAGCTATGTATACTGGTGCAATCATGACTCCGAGGCCAATTCCAACACCGGCCAAGATTCTCCCGATCATTAGTACTCGAAATGTAGGAGCAAGAGTCATCACAGCTGCACCAGCTTGAAAGACAATGGCCGCTAATCCCATTGTCCATTTTCTACCAATAACATCTGATGCTCTTCCACCAAACAAACTACCAATTAGAGAAATCACACTCAAAATACCAACAAGAACTTCTTCTTGAAACTCACTTATCTTTAAATCTTCTTTAATAAACATGATTGCTCCACTCATCACACCAACATCTGCAAATCGAAGACAGAGTCAGCCATAGACCCATCACATGAATTTACACAGTAATGAATTAAAATGCTAATAGAAAATCATAAGCACGGCTCAAATATAGATAAACAAGCATTTTAACAATAGTGAAGTAAACAACTGTTTTCGTCTTTTTTGTGACTGCGTTCATCAAAGTGTGCAACTGCAAGCGTTGGGGTGAGGGGGCTTACACAGTAGGGCAAAAGATTTTTATTAAGCATTATATGTTCCTAGGACAAGATACTAGGTGCCTGGTTCAGGTACAAGGATTACTCAAAAAGGATGAAAAAAAAATTTACACTGTAGCGTTAGATGAAAAACCTTAGCAAACAAGTTAAAGATCTTTTATCACCAAATCTTCCAGGCAGCCAAACTTGGCTCTACCAAAAGGTTATATATAACTTTTTTGAACACCAACAAACTCATTATATAAAATGTCATCCCACACCAACGGTGAAAGAAAAAAGAAAAAGGAATAAAATTGACCTTCCTATGAATAGCCGGGGAAGAAGTAGAAAATGAAGCTGGATTCTGGGCCATTATATTCCCATAGCGGAAAATGAAATGACGAGCCAAATCCAACGTCCTTCAAATAGCTACAATGTCTAAACAGAGTAAAGGGGTCGAAGAAAAAGAGTTTCCTGGATTGAGTTTATATGTAACTTGCAAACAAGAAAACTTCCTCATCTGGGGCAGATTTTTTCACAAATCGAGATCCCAATTTTTCCGCAATATATAATTTGCATACTATCCTCAAACAACTTATTAAATTTTCTTGATTCTCCACATCAATATTTTGTGTTTTCTTCCACATATACAATCCTCAGAAGAAAAAAAATGGAGATAATTCTCTTTTTTCACAGAAGATCATTATTATGAACAGAGTCTTTTGAAGATTAAGAAATTACAAAGCATATGTCTGAACAAAATAAAGCAAATAAAAGAAAGATCAAAGGCAGATCAATGAAAATGCAGGCAAAATGAGAAAAAAATAAATGGTATTACCATAGCCAAGGAGGACATTATTAAGAGAGGCAAAAACAGCACAAGCAATTACATATTTCTTTGTACTGTTTATCTTCTTCTCCAACGGCTTATGTTGCTCAAAATCGCCATCATAATCAGTCAACTCAGAATCCATTCTTCTATACTTGTTCTTTGCTCCCAAAGGCACACCACCCAATCCCGTCTCCCCAACCCCATTTTCTTGGATACCCGCCAAACCCATCTCAACTAGACAGGCACCTAGTTTCTAGATTCGAACAGCAAAAACCCAGGAAAATACAACAGATGCTGTGAAGTTCTAAGGGTGAAATTTGATAAAGAGTGGGATTGAGGTAAGGAATTTCAGATCTGAAAGGGGAACAGGAGAAGACTTAACCAATGGACCAGTTTTGAAAATTGACCTCTTACTCTTATTATGTTTAGATGGAGCTTTCCAAGCAACAGCTGTGGAAAAATCTCATTTGTCAAATAAATTGTCTATTACATACATTTTCCATTTTTCTCCTTTCGAAATTACATATGTGGTCATTGAACTTTAAGTGTCATCTCAGTTAGATAAATAAGTTGTAATTTAGTTTTAAATGTCACCACTGTTACTTTTCATTACGGTCGCTACGAAAGTAATGACAATTGCTTATTGGGCAAATAGCCATGATAGATCTTCTTCGTAGTTTCTTTGTGACATTATTGAATCACGTCAAAAAAGTGTCAATAATCATACAATGAAATTAATCCAATTATCGTTCGTTTTTTATTTCTCCCATACGTCCACTATTTCTATGGAATCGAATAGACAAGTGCATGTAGAGGGTTGGACAGACTTGTTTAGTTGCATACATACTACAATATTGAAGAAGTGAAACGAATTGAAGTTTTTGGCATTGTACTATGGATTCTTATTACATGTTTCACACAATCTAAACAATTACATGACCATATACAATATTTCCTTACAAATGAATTTGCATGTTTGGTTAAGTTTAAGACTTTACATATAGTAAACAATTAAATTTGGAATAAATAATTTGTTATGTTGGTCAAAAGAAAAAATTAAGTATAGCTTTTAAGCCCCTGTTTAGCCCCCAATTCAGGGTGTTGAAAAATTTTGGAATAGTGATTGATGGGAGAATGTGTGGTAGAAAAGTAATGAAAAGTTTTAGATTTATGTGTAATATTATTTTATTTGATGAATGTGTGATTGAAATGAAGAGAAAAAAAATTAATGTAATGTAATGGAAAAAAAGGGAGGGGACTAAATCTCACCAAAAAAATGACTGAGTCCAAGTATTAAATTATCTAGTCAATGATTCAATCAGTATGTTACTAAAAATTTATTACAGTATTTCAATATATGTAAGGGTCTGTTTGATTGCAAATGTGAAAAATAGGTGAAAATAAAATATTTTATTGGAAATTGAATTGCCTAAAATTTGTTTTAATAGAAATTGTAATTAATTATGTTTGATTGGTATAATTTACACTTGAAAAATGTTGAAAGTTTAGTGTCTATTTGATTTTGTTTTTCATGAAAATTGTTCATTAAAGTGATAATTTTTTTTATCATTGGGTCTAGAATTTTTTCAATTGCCAA
>CAIGRF010021307.1:0-10685 GCA_903798235.1 Fraxinus ornus
CACAGTTATAATGTTTTTGACTTTCTGAAGGAAGTTGTCAGCAAGGTTCCTGACTATGGTCATTCTGACACGGCTGCTGACACGTCAAAGAGAAGGTTGGTAATATTCATTTATTATTATTATTTTTTTTCCAATCCTCGTGTTGTTCAAGGCTAACCACTAATATGAATTGTAACTGTTTGAACCAGGAAAGTTGTGGCCGATGAATCTAATGACAGTGATGAAGAGTCCAAGAGGAGCAATATGGTAAGATTCTTTTCGTTGAATCTTTGCTAATTCATCTGCTGAGATCACCTCAAAACACATTTCCTAATAGTTCCTAATAAAGTTTAAAGACAGGCGTTTCAGCTTAATTTGGTCTTAATCTGAGGGATCACTGATTGACATATTGGCCACATATTATTCGCGGTATTCCACATTTTAAAGCTGTACTTTTCAGTTTTCTATTTAATAAATTTCTCACCGTTTTGGTGGATAAAAAAAATGTACTAAAGAGACCTGTTACTGCACCACTCTGAATCCTAAGATCAGATGCAAAATAAATAAATAAAAATAAAGTTTTTGGTTTTATATGTAACAGGAGAAAATTTTGCATATACACTGTGAAGAGATTGATATATCCGTTTGAACATCGATGTTATTTACCACTTATTACAGGCTTGTCAACATCTATATCTTTTTCTGCATCGACTTCTTTTGTACTGAAATGCAAAAATGTTTGTGCTGCACTAGGAAATATGCCATGCAAGTAGCGGCAGGGGAAGAGGACGGGGTAGAGGAAGGGGTCGGGGTCGGGGCACCCGGACAACAGAAAGAGAGCCCCCCCGACACGAGGTTGAATCTGATTCTATGACATCCATTCAGGATAGAGCCAAACAAATCCCGAGCCACAGGGAAGCATTGGATAACTATCGGGAAGTGAAGGAAGCGTCAAAGGAGAACATCAAAGACACTGATGGTGCCGATTCAGAATTAAGGAATTTTGATCTGAATGCTGGAGCTGCGGATGAGGGTGCAGATAAGATTCCCCCGGCTGCAGAAGCACCCACTACCTCTTCAGCCGTAGCTGCTGATGTTAAAGGTGAAGAGTATCCTGGATGGTCGCTCTCTGAAATGGATAGAATGGCCATCGACCCTCTTCAACTTGCACAACTCAATTCAAAATTGGATGAGGATGATGAAGATTATGATGAAGAAGGTTAAGAGTAAACTAAATGATAAACAAAGGCATCTCTATCTTGCTATCTCTTCAAGCACAAATCTACTGGGATCAGAATGCTGGAACCTAAATGACAACGGCAAGGCATTTAACAATTCCTCTGCAGGTCATTGTTATCCATGCATTATGTTGTCCTTTTGTATTTGCATAGAGTTTTTCCTCTTTATTTATGATCTTTTTGCTGCAGTTGTACCATGATATGTTTTCTGCAATCCCACTACCTTAACAGATGCTGTAGTTTGTATTTTTAGTGCATTTAACCCCGTGCTGTGATTGCCACGTCTGTCTCAGAAGGCTTTTCTACTTCATTGTACTACTGTAATTAACAATCAAGAACTCTATGAATGTGGAAGTGTGTATATTTCACTTCACTTGTAGAATGTTAAACTTGATATATCATCTACGCTGTGCTATCTAGTACTACCTGTCTACCTCGGTGGTGAATGAAGTGATTTAAAGTTTATGGTTCAAATTTTTCATGACACAATGTTGTTAGCACTAGGCAATTGATTAAATCCACCAGAAAGGTTATACCATGCAGTTAATTCAATTGCATAATGGAAGATGCTTCTTATCTATTCTCAATTATACAGTATGAAATGAACTTTTCACAAGGTTCTGAAAGCTCCGGAAGTACATATAATCAGAGATTATTTGTGATGTCAAGTTCTACATTGAAACAATGTTGTCCAACCCCAACATCTGTTCAAGATCTCTTCAAATCAACCAAAACTCATTCTGGCAGACGAACACTAAAATCTTTTTTTTTTTTTCTTCGTAAAGTCTACAAATTACGTCGACAGCCACACGATTGAACAATTCTGCTGGTAATCTGGGAGTAGGCACAGCCTACAATTGAGTCTTCATGTAGGTGTCCAGACCAGAGCTCTCCCATATCAATGTCTTCTGCGGGCATCCCACTAGGGGGAGCCCAATGGAAATGGTGCAAGAGGTGGCCTAATATGGATGTAACCAAATTGATGCCCAGTTGTGCACCAGGGCATACCCTTCTTCCAGCAACAAATGGAAGTAGTCGAAAATCTTGTCCTTTCATATCGACATTGTTACTATCCATATATAAGGATCTGCCACGTGGCATCATAACTAAGCTGTGGGATCTTTTCCGAGGCCCAGCGCCATTCTAAGGCCTGTCGCTTCCGAGGCATTATGGACCCGAGGCCCCTTTAGCTGGTGACGGCCCACGTGCATGGATTTGTTAGTAATGAAGATCTTTATTTGAATGATTGATGTAACCTATGAGAAAAGTATATTTTTGTCTTGTCTTGTCAAATGTAAGGGCATTTAATGTTCTGTAAGGCTAGAAGGTCAATGCAATAATGGCTAGGTGTTGACGCCTCGGCCAAGGAGATGGGGCCACGTGTAAATTGATCCAAAGGTCACCGTTTAATTTGTTATACTATAAATACCCCCACCATGTAACAATTAAGGAGGAATGAAAACTTCAAATACAAAAAGCAACATTATTCTCTCATCCTAGCATCTTGATTACTACTACGATTCTTGTTCTTTGTCCATTGGTTTCTTATACAATCGTGTTCCATTTATCTCATCGGAGTCCGAACGGAAACGTCTCGTGTCGATGAGCCCCATCTACATTCAATCTCCGGAGTTATCATGACCGTCGATCGGCATTAACGTGTTGGATTCGGCTTGCATATGCATGAGTGGGCCCGACATCTGTTGGCAACATTTTTTAGAGGTCAACAAATTGGCGCCGTCTGTGGGAAGGACGAAAACTATAACTACGAACCATCCCGTGGAAAAGCTGCTAAAGAAGATATTTTGGGCATCCCTTTTGAAAAATGAATTGTTCTTGAGGAAAGAGCAAGAGGAAGCCCCTAGAGTAAGAAAAATCCTAAACTTCTAAATTGTACAGTTTGAGAGGAAATGAGCTCGGAAGAAGACGCCCCTCTGAGGCGTATAAGGGAGACTGGTGATGAGATCCCAGCGACATCAGCTCCAACGACTAGGCGTCGACCCCACGACCCCACCACCATCACAGACGAGGTGGAAGGAGGTTAGCATCCCAGCTCACTAGGGAAATGGCGACCATGGCGGCAATATGAGGAGCATCACCAATCAGAACTTAGCGATGCAAGAACTCCTGATGCAAATGCAAGGCCATGGAGGCCGTCCAATTCATCCCTACGTTCCACAGGAGCAATACCAACCAGAGGAAGTGCAGAGCCAAAGAGCTCACCCTCATAGGCGTAATAGGAAAATGAGCCATGTAGAAAGGAAAGTGGGAATTGATATATCATCTAACTATGCCTTTGGCCAACCCACCGAGGCCCCATTCCACATGGAGGATAACTTTCCTCCAGAGTATGAACCAGAACATGGACCTTAGAGATCCATTAGCGTGTTTGATAGGCTGAGTCCGGCAGAGCCAAGACATAGACACGCCCCAACGCCTAGGAACAGGCCACAGCCTCCACCTCCTGAGACTTGGCAACCGGAGGAAAGGCAAGAACATGCCCCCCGGGTTGTACCGCCTCGACGCGAACGTCACAGGTTGGAAGAGGAAGTTGGCAACCAGGCAGGGCCATCTGCACCATCGCCTCGGTATGACGCTGAAGCTAATTATGATTTAGATGGTCCACAGAGGTCCTGTAGCTTGGATGATGATGATGACAATTTGCCATTTTCACGAGAATTGAGAAATGCCCAGGTACCAAGCTACTATGTGATGTCTGAAATACCGAAATATGATGGGAGAGGCGACCCAGCAAAGCACTTGAACAGTTATAAGACCCACATGAGCCTGAGAGGCGCCACCCCAGTCGTAAAATGCAAAGCTTTTCACTTAACCCTTAGTGGAACAGCTGAAATATGGTACAGTAGGCTACCGCCTGGGACCATCCGGAGCTGGCCAGAATTCAAAACACTGTAAGCAAGGAAGGAGAGGCTCTCATTCAGCGTCTTCAGGATATGAGGCAACAACCCGGTGAAACTTTGAAGAGTTTCTTATCTCGCTTCACGGACGAAATGACATATTGTGTTCAGGTAACTTATCGTGAGGCGCTATTCGCACTAAGAAGAGGTCTGAATATGAACACTTTGTTCTGGAGAGATGTGCAAAATCAGGATCCAACCACCTACGACGCATTGCTGGAAATGATGCAACGAGAAATTATTAATGAAGAATTGATAGATCATCGGAATAAGGCAAGTAGAGGCCTCCAACCCCAATAGAGACAGCGTGGTAAAGGTCCAACCTCCTACTTGATGGATCATCAATGGGGCCAACCTGGCAGCGAAGTTGTTCAAGGTTCGGGCCAAGCACTTGCCACAGCCACCCTGAATGCCGTCCCAACCTTGGCTTATGAGGACTTGTCGACCCCTAATACTCACACAAATCAGCCTACGCAGCAGGCTCCCCTTAGAGGATGAGGTCGTGGGAGAGGCTCAGGGCCTCGGAATAGGCCAAACCTTCAAAAGTATTGTGCCTACCATCACAACCATAACACGGCTGATTGCAGAGACATTGCCCAACATCCCAAGAAGGGAAGCCCTCTAAATGACAATCGAAATAATTCTCGCCTCAGAAGTAGGCCCCCTCCGAGGTAGGATCGGTGGCCTATGGGAGAGGAGGCCATCCCCCGCCATCGAGAAGTGTCGCCTTGACAAACGGGAAGACACGAAAGTGATAGGAGCAGGGATCGTCAACAGCAAAGAGATCATCGAAATCGACAAGAAAATGCTCTGATTCACGAGATCGATACTATTTTTGGAGGCCCCTATGTCGATGGAGAAACAAGGAATTCCCAAAGGAACTATGCTTGCGAAGCGAAGAGACCTCCACTGACCAGCTACATCGTAGGTAATAGTTCCCGAAGGAACCACTCCCCTTCTATTGTATTCATTAACGAGGATTCAAAGGGCGTTCATTACCCCCACTATGATGCCCTAGTAGTAAGAGCCGTAGTGGCTCGGAACGGACTGAAACGAATGCTGATAGACAATGGTAGTTCAGTCAACATACTCTTTGGATCCACATTTGATAAAATGATCCTGGATCATGAGTTGGCCTCTACCAACACTCTTTTATACGGATTCACGGGGGATAGCATAATCCCAAGAGGCAAGATCACGCTTGCCGTGGAAGTGGAAGAGCTCCCTTTGTCAACTTTGAAATTCATGGAATTCTTGGTGGTTGATAGTAAGTCTGCCTACCATGGTGTATTGGGAAGACCTGCCTTGAAAGAACTGGGAGCTGTCACTTCCATCTATCATCTATGCATGAAGTTTCTAACTGACCAGGGAGTGGCAACTATAAAGGGTAACCAAAGGAGAGCCAGGGAATGCTATTTGAACGTCGTTAGGAAGGCGGAACCCAAGGACTTGAATATGGTGCTGGGGGGTGTGAGCTTACCAGTGATGAACTTAATCCCTACGTCATTGAAACCGAGTCCCAGGCCACCTAATAGAGGAATTAGAAAGATTTCATGTCGATCTGACGGATCCCACCAAGTTGTTATAAGTGGGCCGAGGCCTAGCAACAGATTGCTCAAAGAATTCCTATGTAAGAATTGCGACGTTTTTGCTTGGAAGCATGAGGACATGGTGGGCATCAACCCGGGAGTTAGCTGCCACCACTTAAAAATCGATCCCAAAGTTGCCCCGCATCCACAAAAAGAAGAGCCATAAACCCAGAGTGATATGAAGCTCTTAAGGAAGAAGTGCAGAAGTTGATCAAGAATGGCTTCATCAGAGAAGCTCTCTACCCGAAGTGGGTCTCCAACCCGGTATTAGTGAAGAAATATAACGGGAAGTGGAGGGTATGCATCGATTTTTTTGACCTTAACAAGGCATGCCCCAAAGATAGTTTCCCACTTCCAAGGATAGATCAATTAGTGGATTCCACCGCTGGACACGAGTCTTTGAGCTTCATGGATGCATACTTTGGTTATAACCAAATCCTCATAAAGAACACACCTCCTTCATCACTGATCGTGGGCTCTACTGCTATAAGATGATGGCCTTCGGGTTGAAGAACGATGGGGCTACTTACTAGAGGCTCGTGAACAAGATGTTTGCTGACCTACTTGGCAACACAATGGAGGTCTATGTGGATGACGTGCTTGTAAAAAGCCTAAAAGTTAGCGATCACATATCCCACCTAAACGATGCATTTCGGACATTACAGAGGTACAATATGAGACTGAACCCCCTTAAGTGTGCATTTGGAGTTGCGTCAAGCAAGTTCTTGGACATGGTAAAGAAAGAATACACAGTAGAGAATATTTGAATGAATTCTGTATTGATGCTTAATTACAGAGAAGTTGCAGCAGTATATATAAAGGCAATTGTAACAGGTTTCCTAAATATTTGCAACACGTGAACTTAATTTAAGTGTGTATACATGTATACAATTATCTCTAAATATCAGCAAGAATCTCGTGGAATAATTGCTCTATTGACAGACTTGATTTTTGGGTCTTCAGTAGGATCTTCACTAGAATTATTCTCCTGATTTTCAGCAGTGATTTCAGATGAAATCACTTGATCTTCTACACGCCCCCTCAATCTGAAGGGGAGATCACGGACATTCAGATTGTTCTTGGCATGAGTAAATTTCTTTGGTGATAGGGGGCTTTGTAAGTGTATCTACGAGCTGGTCATGTCTTGAAATGAATTGGACTTTTAAATACTTCTGATTAACTTGGTCTCGAACAAAATGGAAGTCGATCTCTATGTATTTTGTTCTGGCATGGAATACCGGATTAGATGTAAGATATGTGGCACCAATGTTGTCGCACTAAAGAGTAGATGGTTGCCGAAGTAGAACACCCAGCTCATGTAAAATTGATTTTAGCCACATTAGCTCAGCTGCCGTGTTTGCTAAAGCTTTGTATTCAGCCTCAGTGCTGCTACGTGCCACTGTTGGCTGTTGCTTACATCTCCATGAAATCAAGTTTGGACCTTGAAAAATACAATGAGCTCCTACTGATCTTTTGTCATCGCGGTCTGCTGCCCAGTTCGAGTCAGAAAAGGCGTGAAGATCAAGATTTGTAGCTTTTGAGAATAACAAGCCTATTGAAACAGTGTGTTTAAGATAGCGAAGTATTCGCTTGACAGCTAGCCAGTATGTGTCAAGATGATTATGCATGAACTTGCTAACTTTGTGTACTGCAAAGGCCAAGTCAGGTCTTGTAAAAGCAAGGTATTGCAGACTTCCAACCACGCTTCTGTAAAGATTTGCATCAGTGCATGGTTTGCCATCTAAGGCAGTGAAGTGCAAGTTGAGGACATCGGACTAGGACATGACTTAGCTTGATCCATTTTACTCTTTTTGAGTAAATCAACTATGTATTTCCTTTGCGTAAGGTAGATACCTTTAGGACACCTGAGAGCTTTGAGACCAAGAAAGTAACTAAGAGGCCAATTCTTTGACAGCAAAGTTTGTCTTCAAGCTGTGAATGACACGGTTGATGACAGTTGAACTCGATCCGGTTATTAATATATCATCGACATAAATTAAAACATAAACAGTGGTAGTTTTTGTTTTAAAGATGAACAATGATGTATCAGCTTTGCTTTAATGAAAATGTAGCGATTTGAGCTTGTTTGATAGTTTAGAAAGCCAAGCTCTTGGGGCTTGCCGCAATCCATATAGTGATTTATGCAACTTACAGACACGATTTGGAAATTGAGGATGAATAAAACCTCGTGGTTGTGTCATGAAGACTTCCTCGTGTAGATCACCATGCAAAAATGCATTTTGCACATCAATTTGTTGTATAGGCCAATCATGAGTGACCGCAATGGAGAGAACTAATCTGATTGTAGCATGTTTGATAACTGGACTGAAAGTTTCGAAAAAATCAATACCTTCTTGTTGGTGAAAACCTTTGGCGACTAGACGGGCTTTGTGACGCTCTATAGTTCCATCAGCTTTCCTTTTGATTCGGTAAACCCACCGACAACCAACAATATTTGCATTTGGAGATTTTGGAACCAATGACCAAGTCCCATTTTGAAGTAAAGCATTGAATTCTTTATTCATGGCTTCTCTCCAATGATTTGATTTGGATGCTTCTGTAAAGCAGGTTGGTTCTTTGACTGTGGAACTTTCGGTCAGCAATGTTTGGGATAGAGGATGTTGGATAAATTCATCAGAGTGCTGGTGAGGTTTGTGAATATTGTTCTTGGATCGTGTTGTCATCGGATGATGATTGTATATAGGAGGTACAATGGATGGTGAAGATGTTCTGTTTTGTGGCAGACACGAGTGCAAGTCTGTATGTTGTGGTAGAAACTGTAGTATCCTGGTTGTGATAGCGGAACCTGGACCTGTAGGAAAAGACAAACAAGGTATAGAAACATTTCTAATAGAACAATGGTCAAATTGCAAATCACTAGAACTGGGAGAAGAAGAGATATTGATGTTATGAGGCAGTGGAATTGAATGATGTTGTGAAGGTGGAGAAATGTTTTCTTTGGTGTAAGGAAAGAGCTTTTCATCAAAAATTACGTGCCTTGAAACATAGATTTTACCTGTAGATAAATCAAGGCATTTGTAACCTTGATGACCAAGACTATAGCCAATGAAGAGATATATTTTAGAGCGAAAGTTTAGCTTATTTGAATTGTAAGGGCGTGGATTAGGCCAGCATGCACAACCAAAAACATGCAAAAAGGAAAAATCTGGCATGCGCTTGTAAATAATTTTAAATGGAGACTTTTGCTTTAAAACAGGTGTGGGTAGCCTGTTTATGATGAATGTTGCGATTTGGAAGGCTTCTTCCCAGTAAAGCATGGGTAAATTTGAGTGTGCTAACATACTTAAGCCAACTTCGACAATGTGATGATGTTTGCGCTCTATAGAGCCATTTTGTTGATGAGTGTACGGACATGCTAGTCTATGATTTATTCCAGTTTGTTGAAAATAATTGTGCAGGCGACGAAACTCACCTCCCCAATCAGACTGGACAGATTTAATTTTGCATTCAAAGTGTTTTTCAACATACACTTGAAATTGAAGAAATATAGGTTCAACGTCGGATTTGAGTTTCACTGGAAATAACCACACAAACTTGGAATAATCATCAAGAAAACTAACATAATATTTAGCACCTTTAGTAGAAACAACGGATGCCAGTCCCCATACATCAGTAAAAATTAAATCAAGAGGATAAGATGAAACATTATAAGAAGACTTAAATGGCAAGTCATGACTTTTTGCCATTTGACATTCGGCGCATACTGAATGCTTTTTATTGGACTTGATTGGAACACTGATGAATGAGAGGACTTTATTGACAACTGGTGTGGATGCATGTCCAAGACGACGATGCCAATCATGATGAGAAACACGAACAGTAGAGAGAGCTTGTGGACGGCGAGACGGAGATGTGAATTTGTAGAGTCCATTAATGAGATGGCCTTGATGATGGACCTTCCCCGTGTAATCCTTCACAAGAAAGAATTTGTCATGAAACTCAAAATAGACATGATTATCAATACAAAACTTTTGGACAGATAACAAGTTTTTATGAATTTCAGGAACTAGAAACACTTGATTAAGAACAAATGTAGTATTGGACGCAGAGATTTTAGAGGAACCAGTTTTTGAGATTTGCAAACCTTGGCCATTGCCTACTTGAACCTGATATGTACCCTAATAATCATCATTTCGAATGGTTAGATTATTGAGTTCATTAGTGACATGATACGTGGCACCAGTGTCAGCATGACATTCGGTGTCCTAAAGTGCCAGTAGCTGCAGCGACCATAGCTTGTTTATTTTTTGGTTTTGGATTCTGGTAGGACAGATCAAACCGAAAATAGCATTTTCGAGCTGAGTGTCCCTATTTATTACAGACCGACATATTACTGAATTATAATCAGTATTACGTGTGGTATTATTGTAACCAGCACGATTGGAATGACCTCGTCCTCGAGAACCGCCTCTGCCACGATTTGGAGATGAATTATATTGTCGTTGGGCAACATTGACAGAGGTGGGTTGATCAGGAGATGAAAATTGGTGACGAGAAAGTCTGGCTTCAGTGGTGAGCAAAAGTGAGTAAATTTCCTCCATTGTTACCTTGTCGGTGCGAGCCGAGATTGAGGCAACAAAGCTATCATATTCGTGGCCTAATCCTGCAAGGACATAGGTGATGACATCTTCGTAACTCATAGGTTGTCCTGCAACAGCTAATTCATCAGTGAGTTTCTTAATAAAAAGAAAAAATTATGTGGCAGATTTGCTGCCTTTTGTTGCTGTTGCGAGTTGGGTTCGAATCTGCACGATTTGTGCACGAGATCGGAATGAAAAATTTTCATCCAAGGCATGCTGATAAGTGCGTTTTCTAATGTGTATTTCGCCACATTACATTACTAATTGTTGACATAAATGCTTGAATATGGCTTAATTCGGTATAAATTGTGTGTGTAGGATTACATTGATGGATGGAATGAAATGTATGCAAAAACGAGC
>CAIGRF010021307.1:13260-23614 GCA_903798235.1 Fraxinus ornus
ACATTATTATCTCATTAAAATGAAAATATGATCGTTATTCATCACATCAACATTTAAATTCAAATTTTCTAGTTTTTGTGTGGGCCTCAATAACGGCTATATTTTTCATTCTCATTCTATTAATTTGGCTCAAACATGGGCTAAGACACGAATATTATATGTTGACTGATTTATATACACTTTCTTACCTCTATAATTATATACGTAATAATTGTATGAATTTGTGTGATTTATTTTATGCATTCGAAAGAAGGGAAATAAACTCAATAATATATAAATCGTCGTAGAGTCCGATAGGGGATAGAAATATACCGCTATGCTTTACGCGACTCTCTAAGTGTTTACAAAACGTCATGCATTCTTGTATACTGCATTTTTCATAGAAATATAGTCAAATGGTATGTTAGAATATGTTCAATTATACTCGAGAGAGATTATTGAATATGTTAGAAACATTGGTTCTTCAACTAAATGTCGTGTTGTCAAATTATGAAATAAGGGTTAAACGTGAACTTGCTTTGAGATTCAGAATCCTAGTACACTTTATATACATTAAGTTCTTCAAACTTCTGCATTCAAGATCATTCTGCATTTATTTTGTAACCTTAGTTTAAATTGCATTTTAGTCATAGTTTAGTTATAAAATTCAAATCATCAACCATCTTGAGTTTTATAGATTCGGTTAAGGTCTCAATAATAGAAATCAAGTTAAATCAATCCTAGTGGGAACGATACTCGAAATTCTAGGATTTCCACTTTATTACTTGTCAACGAACTGTGCACTTGCGTGATTTAAATTCGAAACATAAATTCGTGAACACATGCCACACAGCGAATGAAGTAGTATGATTTACTACTTGAGCAAGCACTCATTCGGTGAGAGAAGACATGAGAGTACTAAGGATAAGATTATCCTAGCGTAGCCAATGAGAATAGGCAGAGTTTGGTGTGTCGAAAATCTCATGAGTTTCTGGATTGGAAACAGAGACATATTTAGGAGGTTTGGGGACGGTACCATAAAGATATCCAAAAAGGTCTAGGCCAATAAAATATGGCACCATTTGTGCCTTCCAAAGAATGTAATTATCTGGACTAAGTTTGATAGTGACTATGTTGGACATAGTGAGAATAGAGGGAGATTGAGAGTGTTGAATGTTGACTGTGGTGGAGGAATCAGAGGAAGAGGAAGACATGGTTTGTAGACGTTTGTCTTTTGACAGTAGCTCTGATACCATAAGAAAGAATACACAGTAGAGAATATTTGAATGAATTCTGTATTGATGCTTAATTATAGAGAAATTGCAGCAATATATATAAAGGCAATTGTAACAGGTTTCCTAAATATTTGTAACACGTGAACATAATTTAAGTGTGTATACAAGTATACAATTATCTCTAAATATCAGCAAGAATCTCGTGGAATAATTGCTCTATCGACAAACTTGATTTTTGGGTCTTCAGCAGGATCTTCACTGGAATTATTCTCCTGATTTTCAGCAGTGATTTCAGATGAAATCACTTGATCTTCTACAATGGTCAACCAACTAGGCATAGAAGCTAACCCCGAGAAAATTCAGGCATTAATTGAAATGAGATCCCCTCAAAAGCCTAAAGAAGTGCAGAGTCTAACCGGTCAAGTGGCTGCCTTAAGCCGCTTCGTATCTAAGGCAACTGAGAAGTGCCTTCTATTCTTTAAGGTATTAAAGGGGCAGGAGGTTCCAATGGAACGAGGAGTGTGAAGAGGACTTCCAAGAGCTGAAGAAGCATTTGAGGCAGGCCCCCAATCTCATCGAAACCCAAGCTTGGAGAAGCTTTGTAGCTATACTGGCCGTCTCTAATGAGGCCATAAGTGTTGTCCTTGTAAGGGATGAGGGTTCAACTCAATTGCCAGTCTAATACATTAGCAAACCCTATTGACTCCTGAGACACGTTACCCGAATATGGAGAAATTGACTTTGGCGTTGATAACGACATCCTGGAAGTTGAGACCTTACTTCCAAGCCAACACGATTCACGTGCTAACCAACTTCCCACTCAGGCAAGTCTTACAAAAGCCTGATGCCTCAGGGAGGTTGTTGAAATGGGTAGTAGAGTTGAGTGAATTTGAAATCCTCTTTAAAGCACAAACGACCATCAAGGGTCAGGCCGTAGCAGACTTTGTGGCTGAATTTGCCAATGTCCCTGAAGTGGCCGAAGCAGCGAAACCCCCTGACCCTCCTACTTGGAACCTATTTGTGGACGGCTCTTCCGGTGAAATGGTCTCGGGTGCAGGGGTGGTGCTAGTGAGCCCTGAGAGCATCTGCAAGAGACACTCTATTTTTAAAGAGTATATTCTATCATTTGGAGAGTATCTATAAATTTAGAGAGTTGAAATTTTGAAATACTTCAACAAGCTCTTTATATTAACACTTAATTTTCTACTTTTAAAAAATATTTATTATTTTTTTTATCTTTTAATTTAACTAGCTTTTCTTTAGTTTATTTTATTATTTTCCTACATTGAAAATTGAAATTTTTTGAATGCATTTAATTATAGAGAGTGAGTTTGCTCTCCAAATTTGGAGAGCCAAACCCACTCTCTAAATTAAAATGTTAATTTAAAGAGTCTCTTAGAGCATGATTTTAGATGTTGACTCTCTAAAAAGAGAGCATCTCGTGTTTAAAGAGAATTTTGGAGATGCTCTGAAGGGCATAAACTAAACAATCCTGTACGGTTCGAATTTAAAGCCACCAACAATGCTACTGAATATGAGGCCCTCCTCGCCGGCCTAAGGCTAGCCAAGGAAATGCAAGTGAAGAGGCTACTTATCAATAGTGATTCCCAACTTATTGTAGGTCAAGTAAATGGCAGCTTCGTAGCCCGGGACAAGGCCATGGCAGGTTACCTAAAATTGGTTATGAACTTGCTTCCCTCTTTTGAAAAATTTGAGTTAAATCAAATCCCCCGCGTGGAGAATGTACATGTAAATGTCTTATCCAAGCTGGCAAGCAGCAGGGATTCAGAGTTATTGACAGTGGTGCCAATAGAGCACCTGCTGAGGCCATCCACTTCCAGAGAAGAGGTGATGTGGGTTGAAAGAACCCAACTTGGATGCAGCCTCTCATATCTTACCTCAAGGATCAGGCCTTACTAGACAACAAAGAAGAGGCCTACAAGCTAAGAAAAAGGTCTGCCCATTTTGTATTGGTGGATGATGGTCTTTACAAGCGAGGATTCTCTTTGCCTCTCCTCCGATGCGTAGGAGGAGGAGAAGAAGCTGACCATGTGCTTCGAAAGATCCACGAAGATGTTTGTAGCAACCACTATGGAGGGCTCGCCTTGGCAAAGAAGGCGCTCAGGCAAGGGTACTATTGGCCCACTTTAAAAAAGGATGCCCTCCTATTTGTTCATAAATGCGACAAGTGCCAACGTTTCTCCCATGTTCAGAGGCAGCCTTCTCAGGAGCTTACTGCAGTGTCTAGCCCTTGGCCCTTTATCAAATGGGGCGTCGACCTTATCGGCCGATTATCGAAGGGCAGAGGAGGCGCCGACTTCGCCATTGTTGCCATTGATTACTTCACTAAGTGGGTAGAGGCTGAGCCCCTGGCAAAGATCAATGAAGCCAACACCTCAAAATTCTTGTGGAAAAACATAATATGTTGGTTCGGTATCCCCCACTCAATTGTTTCAGACAATGGGAAACAATTCGATAATAAGAATGTTAGGGACCTTTACGAAGAGCTAGGGATCAAAAAGCATTTTTCTACCCCCCATCACCCATAGGCCAATGGCTAAGTCGAGGCTGTAAACAAAACCATAAAGTACACTCTGAAGAAGAAACTCGATACGGCTAAGGGCCCCTAGGTGGATGAGTTGTCCCAGGTCTTATGGGCAATCCGAACCACAAGCAGGACGCCAACTGGTGAAACTCCTTTCTCCATGACTTATGGTGCCGAGGTTATGAGCCCGGTGGAGGTAGGATTGCCTTCTCCTAGAAGATTAAGCTTCAATGAGATATGAAATGATGAGCTTAGAAGATACGAACTTGATTTCCTTGAGGAAAAAAGAGGTGACTCCCAGCTGAGGCTAACCGCCTACCAAAGGAATATAACCCGGTACTATAATACTAAAATGAAGAAGAGGTCCTTTCGGATAAACGACCTGGTGCTTTGCAGGGTGTTCTTATCTTCGAAGAAACCAGGGGTGGGCACCTTGGGACCCAACTGGGAAGGGCCCTACCGTATTGAAAAAGAAATCTGACCCGGCACTTACTGGATCAAAGACATGGACGGCAAGGTCCAACCTCATCCATGGAACATTGAGCATTTAAGAATGTACTATCAGTGAATGTAATCCACTGCTGGAAGTTCTTCCTAGCCTTTGTAAATAAATAAATGTTTCATTCAGGAGCCTTCAAGCGTGAGCGCCTCGAAGGAGGGGCTGGATTCCCAAAAGGAACTACCTTACTTAAACTCTGAGGTGTAAAACACATGCCTCCATTTGACGAGGCTGAACGTCTAGGGAGAAGCCTTTGCTTGGATGANCCATGTAGAGAAGTGTGCGCGCCTCGGAGGAGAGATGGAGTCCCAAAAGAGGACCATCTCATCTGAACTCCGAGGCGGACATCACATGCCTCCCTTTGACGAGGCTGAACGTCAAGGAAGGAGTTGGATCTTATAACATGGTAAAGCATTTGGAGGTTCAAAAGTGTGATGAAGTTGGTTGATTAGCTGTAGTTAAGATGCTTTAAGTTACTCAAGTCTTAATATTTTAAGTTTAAATGGCCTATCCAAAGTATTTCAACTAAAGGCATAGAATTGAGGCCCAATGGCTTAGATAATTTGCCTTATAGTCTGTTGCAATCATTGGGAAATTAAAATAGCTAAATATAGGCAATACGAGTTTCATTAATTAACTGAAAATGTAGTTACATAAAAACGACTGAGGCAATGCAAAAATTTACAACTACTAGTTGGAGCTAGGAGGTGGAGGAGCTTAAGTATCTCTGGCAGGAGCATCAGCGGGGGCTCGAGCCTCATCAGTAGAAGCTTTTATTGGGGGGAGTTGAGGAGCCTCTTCAGGAGCCTTATCCTAATCGTCCACTTCCACAACCTCGCCCTCTTCAGCTGGGGTCTGAGGAGCTTCTTCAAGAAATTCTGCTTTAAGTTCAGAGACATCCGATTCAGGATAAAGCTCTTCAGCCCTCTCGATCATCTCATTGTAGGTGACCATCCTCCAGTAAAGGGCGAAGCGACAATACTCTTCGATAAGATGAAAGTTAGCAATATAATTCTTCACCGCGATCTCACCCGCCTCGAGAACATCAGCTTCATACTTCTTCACTTTCGAGGCCTACCACCTTATTTGTTCCTCCATGAATTTGTTGGAGTCCCTACATCCAGTAAGCTCCAAGTTCACCTTCTCCAGGGCCTCAGCAGTGACCTTCTGGTGGTTATTAGATATTTCAACTTTTTTGGTCAAAGCAGCCACCTCGTCCTGAGACTCGTGAACCTCTTTCTTCAAGGCCTCAATTTCAGAGAGAGCGGATTCTAGCTTGGCCTCATCCTCCACCTTTTGGGCCCTCAATTCAGCGGCCTCTGCCTTCACCTTCTTCAGTTCCTCATCCGTTGCTTTCACCTTATCAAGCAAGGCCCGAATCCTTGATTGAATATCAGATAGCACTATTTGACACTCAAGTGCTACCCCAAAGGCCCTGGCAGTTTGGCTCACCAAAGTGGCGATGAATCCACTGCATCGCAGGTTGCTACATAATTCTACCACCTTTCAGCCCAGACTTGTTAAAGGCTTCTATGGCACCCGACTTCAGGCGGCAGCATCTCAATTACTGCAGGGGCTATCTGATCATCCCTGCCTCCCAGGAAGTTTCCATACTTCCCTGGGGTCCTTTCAACTTGGGATTTCTTGGTAGCCTCAGGAGCTGGTAACTTGTCCTTCTTCACTTCCTCACTGGCCTTCCGAACCAGTACCCCCTTGGCAGCATCAATTGAGGATTGAAGAAGTTTTGGATGCTTGGGGACTCCTTTTTCACCATAGGACACAGAGGTCTCGAAAATCGCAGAAGACCTACTTATCTGGGCCAATTTTCTCTTCTTTCGAAGCTCCTTCATCACTGTTTTGCCCTTATAAATACTGGCTGACCTCATTTAGGACCTCTTTCGAGGCCTCTTCCTTTGCCCTCTCTCCAGACTTATTCTTGGTAAGGCGTTCAAGCCTCGTCTTTACTTGTTTTGCTCCGGAGGAAGAGAGTTTCAGAGCCTTAGCACCAGTAGTGGCAGTGGCTTTCATAATACTGGCCATGTCCGGTAGGGGATACTCCTTCTTGGCGAATTTATCTACAAGTATCAAGGCGAAAGTTAAAATTACCGAAGCCAAGTAAACTACTAAAGTTACCACTGCGACCTCTTACCCTTGGGGGCCATCAGTCCAAAGTCAATGAAATATTGGTTTCTTTCCAAAAAGATGGGCAAATCTCCGGAGCCTCGTAGACCGTTTGTAAATGTCTTCAATGACACCCCACTCAGCTTCAGAAAGCTCGTACCTAGTACTGGAATATACAAATATACAAGTGGAAGGGTTAGCATCGGCAAACTTAGCATAAACATCGAAACCATAAGACAACACTCACAGGCTTGTAGTACAGGGTCGGTACAGTATAAGCTGGGACGGCATCTCCCTCAACCAGTTGCCACCTGCCCCTAACCTAGAACCAGGACTCCTTCCATCCCTTAATAGAAGTGTTGAGCCCAACTAATGAGCCCAACTATGAAGGGTGAGTGGGATCCCCAAGGGGTGATGTAGTACCATCCCATTGGAGTCGTCATTTCCTACGACCCTGGCGTGAAACATGGTTTCGAAGACATGCAAAGGCATGTCCTCGCCTAGAGAGACCTCCTTCCACAAGAAGTATGCCCCCACTACCTGGCTCTACCTGTTTGACAAAATTTGGGTATGAAGGTCCTCAACACCGCCCTAAAGAAAGGGTGTAGAGGCAGATGCACACCAGCTTTGAGCAGGTGCTCACTGAAAGTCACATATCCTGGCCTCAAAAAACAGGCTCGTTCATGAGACTCGGGAGCTATAAGTTCTACATAATGGGGTATGCAATAAGTCTCCCTAAACTCAGCTAATTTGGAATAAGTAATGCAAGATGGGATCTTTGTTACCCCCCAACCCGTCTTGTAATCTATGGGCTCCTCAGTCATACTATACGACTCATCTGAGGCTCCCGACACGAACTCCTCTCCAGACCTAGCTACTGTAATGGCCATAGACGCCTCGACAGACATGATAAACGAAAAACTAAACAAAAGTATAAAAGAGTTAATGAAGGATGAAAAATCATTTCTTCCCACTAGATAATACCTAAGGTGACAAAGATTCGGATGACTCGCCAGAAGATAATGGCCGTAAAGTTCTCTAGTAGCAACAAGATTTGGGAAGATTTGATGAATATCTTGCAAAGGTAAAGTATAGCATAGGCAGGATTCAGCTTTTATACAAAGTAAGGATTCAATCATGGTCGTTGGATCGAGGCCCAATTGATCGGAGAGGTCCAGACTCCCATTGATTTAAACCGTAGAATTCAAACGGTTAGCATTTTTAACGCCACAGATCCATGCGTGTTGCCCACGCACGCTAATAATTAGCCATCATTGTGCATTAAATGTAAATGGTCGTATGCGTATTGGGAATAGTTTCGATGTAGCCAGCCCATCTTGGAAACATGCGGAACCGTCTAATCACGTACACCGATGTCCACGATAATTAATTTGCACATCCACTTCGGCATTGAATCCCATCACCTCCGCTCCAAAAGAATTTCAGCCTCGACCAGTTCCACTTTGGACTCGCCTCTACTCCAAAAGAATTTCAGCCTCATATAGCAGTACATGTTCTTATAATAGAGTAAGCGAGGCTTGGACAACTTCTTAAATTCCACGCACAGTATGAATATCTGCACCTGGACTTGGGGGACTAACTAATGTCACCATTAAAAAATAAAATAAAATAAAATAAATTCAATCTTACTAGTAAAGTCCACGCATGACATAAATAATCACACGTGGACTTGGGGGACTATTGTTACGACCCATATATAAGGAGCCGCCACGTGGCATAATAACTAAGCTATGGGATCTTTTCCGAGGCTTAGCTCCATTCTGAGGCATGTCGCTTCCGAGGCATTATGGACCCGAGGCCCCTTTAGCTGGTGACGGCCCACATGCATGAATTTGTTAGTAATGAAGATCATTATTTGAATGATTGATGTAACCTATGAGAAAGTATATTTTTGTCTTGTCTTGTCTTGTCTTGTCAAATGTAAGGGCATTTAGCGTTCTGTAAGGCTAGAAGGTCAATGCAATAATGGCTAGGAGTTGACGCCTCGGCCAAGGAGATGGAGCCACGTGTAAATTGATCCAAAGGTCACCATTTAATTTGTAATACTATAAATACCCCCACCATATAACAATTAAGGAGGAATGAAAACTTCAAATACAAAAAGCAACATATTCTCTCATCCTAGCATCTTGATTACTACTACGATTCTTGTTCTTTGTCGATTGGTTTCTTATACAATCGTGTTCCATTTATCTCGCCGGAGTCCGAACGGAAACGTCTCGTGTCGATGCCTTGAGATTTTGGATGTCCTGTGCAACATTTTAAAATGGTGTCCCTTTCATGAAATTAAAAAATATATATAAATATTTTAATAATATTATATCATCGCAAAATTATAATATTTAAATACCGTTTATTTTTTTAACTGTCGTGAATAAGAAAGGTACAAATAAAGTTCAAAAGCACATCCCAAACTTCATCAAAATTTATGTCATCAACAAAAATCCATCCAAACTCATAAACTGTTTGTGCAATGTCATATGAGAAAACATTAAAATCAGAAACATCAAATACTACATGTAAACTTTGAAATGCAACAAATCATGTAAAAATATTTATTCTCGCATTTCTAGAAGCAAACTAACTAATTTAACTTTCGTTTCTAGTAAATCTTGTCCAATAGACATTAAAGCTAGGCCATCTGAATCATTTCCATTGCTTTAATAAAAATACCTTATTATAATATGTATTTAGGAATAAGAAATACAACAACATTAAATAAAAAAGATCATTTGTCTATTTTTTAATTCATTTTACATAAATATTGTGCCCTTTAACTTAACATAGTAATTAAAATTTTAAATTTTAAAATTAATAAACATTTTAAATATATAATTATACATATATATACACAAATAACAAATTTTTTTTCAGTGTCCCTACAATGATGAGGCCATGTACGGTCGCTCAACTCGCTCACACTTAGGGGCCGCCTCCGGTGGACAGTAGAACAACTTCGTTGGCCTCAATGCCTCAATCCTTTCGGGAGAAAACAATTCAAGTGTACAAACCTTCCTAACTTTAACATAGTGTGGTCCATAATCCACCCAAATCAGATCCTATCCAGTGTCCATCTCTACTAAATTTAGCCGCCGACCGGCTCCTATGCTTGTCGGCCAACTGCTGATCGTGCTCTTTCAACACTTCATTGGCCAATTCTGTGTTGGAAACTATAAAATTTAGAGTCGACCCGAACTAGGCAGATATAATTGGACCACAGGTTTGTGCCCACTTGGCAAAGCAGCGAAACCTCACCGGCTACACCCGTAAAGGTTTCCGACCACCGACAACGTCCGCAGACCCATAGGAATTCGGAATCGGAGTTTCTGATAGAGCGGCGAGAAGGGTGAAATTAAAGATTATAGAGAGAGAGAGAGAGAGAGAGAGAGAGAGATAGTGGTTGAAAGGGCGGTGGTGGGAATTAGGGCTGTAAGCAAAAATCGTCAAACCGAAAAATCGAACCGAAACCGCATTTTAGAAACCGTCGGTTTGGTGCCACGTAGACTCGTCAACGAAATGGTTTTGAACCAAAAATGGTTTGGTTTAGGTTTGAGAATTTTAATTGCAGTTTAAAATCAAACCGGACCGGCGAAAAAATATATAAAAATAAAAAAATAAAAATAATGATTTTTTTAGAAAATTCATTTAAATATGCAAAATTCAATAGTTTTGTCATTTGTGTGTATTTTTGTCAATTTATAATTCTCTATTACATATATATTATTATTACCAAATAATCCTAATTTATATCTAATAATCTTAAGATTAACATAATCTATCAAAAACCCTTTTCCTCTTTAGAATTCAAACTTCTATAGTTGCTTCTGAGTCTGCATTCTCAAATGGATGTCAGATACTTAATTCTTTTAGGAGTTTATTAGATGCAATGATGGTTGAGGCTTGTATATGAGGAAAGAATTAGTTTCAAATTAAGAATGAACCTATAGTGCTGTA